>PVJO010023813.1:0-25544 GCA_004026905.1 Hystrix cristata
GAAGATCACTGACGAGACAAAGCAAGCCCACCGAGGACCATTCCAGCCTCCCACTTCCTACAAGAGCTCTCTGTGTGCAGTGACGGTGGGTGGTGGTGGAAAGGTTGATGGTTCTGGAGGAGAGATGTGTCAGGCAGGACACAAAGCCTGGAGAGGGACAGACGCCAGTCAGAGAAGTTTACATATGTCAGAAAGAAGAGGAAAGTCCCTTCCTCTGCATTAAAAGGAAGAAGCAAAAGAATTGGAAATTCTTTAAAAACATGTTCTTTTATTCATTCGGCTTTGATTAAACCATTTCTCTGTGCCAAACACTGTCCTGGGCCCTGGAGCTAAAACATAATTCCCAGTATCTAGTAGCAAGGAGAAGATCAAAAATGGCAAATCATAACTGCAATGAGAAGATAAAACAATGAAAGCAGAAGACCAAGAGGAGAGAGATGCCTCACCCACGGCTTGGCCTGGACGGCTTCCAAGGGGGGCCGGCATGCTGTGGTGATAAGAAGAAAGATAGTTGATGCTATCAGAAAATATGCTGCGTTTCCTGACACCGTATTTCCTTTGAAATTGAGGAGGGCGGATCTGAGGAACTGCACAAGTTCCATTAATTAAATAAGAGCAGGGAATGTGATGCTGCTGCCGACGCAGCCTGGCAGCGTCTGTTTCTGCACCTTCTGTATCACAAGCTCCAGTTCTGGTTTTACTCTAGAGGACGCAGTTTAGGAGAAAATAACAGTAAAGGGTCAACTCCAGAAGAAGGTGCCTGGAGCAAAAGACCTGAGATGTGTCCCGCATGAGTGTCTCCGTAGTTATGGGTGAGTTCAGACTGGCGCAAAGGGGATGGAACCGGTCTTGGTCATGGCAGAGTACAGACATGAGCCCTCCCATGAACCACCTGGCGACATACTGGTTGGGACAGCTCGGTCTCCTGCTTTTGAGTTTCTCGGCACAGGCCTCCTGGTGATTTCCACCTTACGTTATAGGACAACTCTCTCCCCGCTCCGTACTCCTGCCAGGAGCTAGCCACCCGGCCTGGGCTGAGACTGGGTCTCGGCCTCGGAGCCCGAGTGAGCGCTCCATGTACACTCTCCCCTTGCACTCTCTCGGCAGCCTCCTCCTTCAGTCTCTTTGCTCTGCTCTACTCTCCGTGGGCTCCTCACGGTCCGTGGGCCGGAGGAGAAGATGGCTGAGGAGTGCAAATGAGCAGCCGAGCTGAGAGGTAGACGACGGCACAGCGAGTGTAGTACTCAACTCCCCACCCTGTGACAGGAGGACAAACGGCCCAGGCTGCTTCCTGAAAAGATGCTGCCTGCCAAGACTGGCACCACTGCCCTGGACCAGCCACACCGAGCGACAGCAAGGGCTCCTGTCCTGGTCAGCGGGTGTGTCTAAATACCAGTTTCTGTGACGAGGAGAGGGACCAGGCGGGTTTGCCCGGCGGTGGAGAGCGGGTAGATGACTCACAAGGGAAGCAACATAAGACATCATCACGAACTCGTGGGTGGCTATAGGATTTTAAATCTGTGAAGAAAAGATACAAATTCATAGAGGAAGCGAGGCCAAGAACCAAGGCTCTAAGAGACCGATGGGTATCGAATCACGAGGGTAACATTGCCACTGAGTCCAGAGGGATGTAGGCAGAGGGTCGCACAAGCCAAGAGTGTCTGCGCCTGCTGCTCGCAGGCCTGACGTGCATCCTGCAGCCGGAAGCAGGGAGAACAATCAGCATACTCTCCTCAACACCAGCCCGCCGCTCCCACTTAGCTTCTTCTGACGGTGTCTTACAGAAACGATACTGACTACATGTGTAAATGTGCATTCTCCCACCACACATTCTTACTGCTGTGGCTGTTGCCAGCAGCTGCAGATAGCTCGATGGAGTGAATTCAGGAAGGGTTTGAAAAACTCTGTCCTCAGCAGCATTGACTCTTCTTGGTCTTATAATGCTGTGGATTTATTCAGACCTATAGGGAGATTTGCAATTTGAGACTCATTGTAAATGATGCTGGAAAACTAGGACATATCCAAAGGAGGCCGCCAAACAGGTAAGGGACACTGGGAGCTCAGGAAACGTGCCCTTGCCCTTTCCTAAACCAGAATTGTCTAGAGCAGTGGTCCTCAGACTTGTTGAGCCGGAATCACTTGGAAGGTTTGTTAAACCGCAGACAGCTAACCCCTCCCCAGGATTTCCAATTGGTTTATCAGTGTCAGTGTGAGCCCAAGAACTTGCACTTCTAATGAGCTTCCAGATGATGCTGCAGCAGCATCTAGCAAAACAGCGGCTCCCAAATATCTTTTTCAAGGATATTTTCTCTAGAGAGCAGAGCTAGAGTTAATAAAATAATATAGTGAGTCCCCAATTTACAAACCCTGAAAGCACAAACTTTCACAGGTGCACTGTATAAGACTCACTTTGTCAGATTACGATAAATCTGACTTACAAACTTTCTCTCAGAATGGGAACTCGATCATAAGTCGAGGACTTACTGCATCTTATTTTGGGCTCATCTAAGACAAAGAAAGATTAAAGGACAAACAGAACAGGAGATGATCCCAGAAAACACTAGAAGTTTGTAGAGGAGGGAGACAAGGAAGGAAAAGAACAACAACAACAAAAAAAATGGAAGGCATCATGTAGCAAGTTACAACTGTGGGTATCTAAATCTCAGTGGCGCTCTGGCAGACAGTGGGAAATAGGTCCTCAGCACTGACCCTCTTGGGAACCTAGAGAGAGCATAGCAGGTAACTCCCGCTGACCATTCACTGAAGGCTCCTCCGGAGGACACTGAGCCCTTAAGCGTGTGTGTCCTGCCACACTGGGCGACCAGCAGACCCAAGATGCAGGGCTTCAGGGACACCAACAGGACCCCAGCATCGAATGCAGGGCACGCGATGGAGGAGGTCATGTGCACAGTGAACAGAAGGACTTCCTATATTTGCACACTCACCCCATTCACTGACTTGCCTCAAGAGGGTAAATGTTCTCTCAAGCGGAAACCGGTTGGCCCTTGTGTCAACACGTCACTGAGTCTCGAAGGTCTTATCCAAGTGAAGAGTGTGTCAGTGGGTGGTGAGCGCATATTCGAAAGGCAAAGGAACGCCACAGCTTCTCTCAGGAAGAGAGGTGCCCACCGTCGTCCTTCCCTCGATGCCTCCATCCCACGGAAGTTCCTGCCTGACACCCCACACGCGCCACCTCGTCGTCTGTGTCTCGGCCCATCTTCTCAGTGTCCTGACCCATGTAGGGACAGGCCCATAGGTAGAGAGGAGCCAGGATACAGATCCCGAGCTTCATTAAAATCAATAAGAAAACTTACCAAAAGCAGATTCTGCCTTCATAAGTAGACTCTGCAGTCAGGGCAATTAAAAGGACAAAAAAGACAAAGAGAAGCTAGACCGGAGGCCGTAAGAATTCACCAAGAACAGCTAACACTGGGGAACCCAGAAATGAAAGACCAGGAAAGCCAGGTCCCCTCACCCATCTGACAAAATGCAAGGGAGGTAAGAGACAGCCACCTAAGGGCTCTTATTTAACATGTAGAACACGCATGCACACACCCACACACCCACCTACACATATACACATGTATATATGTTCTCACTTTAACGTCGCTATAGTACACACATGTACACACATCCCCTTTACTTAACCATTAAGTCTGAAGCTGTCTTCCTTTAAGCCCTCCCCTTTGCTTACTTATTACAAAGGGACAGAAAGAAACCAAACGGCCCAAAGAAATGCAGGCAGACATTCCTAGGTTCGGCTCAAAGGCAGTCAAGAGAACAGATCAGATATCCAAATATCCACAAGCGCCCACCTGGGGGATGGAAGACACTAGACCACCTAAATAACAGGAGCTTGGCCTAAAGCTCGCGGGCTTTGAGCTTGGATGCTCCCTACCACCTCGTGGTAGCTGTCTATCCTCTTTCCTTTCCATCTTTCCCAAATAAACCCTCTTTTGTTATATTAAACTTTGCCCTCTTTTAGATCTGCACTGGCGCTGGGCTTAGGATCGTTAGGGTCTGCATCTTCGGCCAAGCAGTGGCACGGCATGACATGGCGTGGCGACTGGCCATCCCTGCACGTAACACCTATAGGTCCTGTGGCTCTCCCGCATCAGCGGCCTCCGGTCCATCCTGAAGGAGCCCTCAGCGTGACACTCCAGACTCATTTTGGCCGTGTTCTTTCTGCATTGCTCCTGTATCCCCACAGGGAGCAGGAGCCACACCACAGTGAACCACCCAAGTCCCGCAAGCAAAGCGCCGCTGAGCACAGTGGTAGACATTCCTACGTCTGTCCTCTCTACCTAGAAGACTCGTCTGCACCCCAACACTCTCAAGCTTCTACTTTCTCAGAATCCAAAAGTTAGAACAATTAGCCTGATGCTACTCTGTTTCTTGAGCTAAAAAACTCATTTTTTTTTTTTTTTTTAACACATCATGTTAACGGCTTGGCTGTTTTTCTTTCCTCAAATCCGGTGGCAAGGAGCAGTTTTTATCCTTCCTTCTTTAAAGCGCCACCTAGTGCCTCTCCTGGGTAAAGGCCCTCTCTGGTCGCATGAGTGCTCAGATGAGCCTGACATCTGGGGGTGCAGCAACCAGCTCTGTGACTGTGGCTTCCTACAGACAGCCTCCCTCAGTCACTTCTATTTTTATTGGTGAAGGAGGAAAAACAGCATCACTGATATTTTATAATTGGAAACACGACCTATATATTCTTGGCGTCCCAGCCTTTCCTAGAAGGGGGACAAAAGCAAAATGTAATTTCAGAAATGGCAGCTTTTCTTATCTGTGTACTCAGCATTAATACCTCCAGGTTAATTAAGGACAAGGAAATGTGGTTGATGGAAAACAATGCGGGTCGAAGGCAGAGAAGTCAAATTCCAGAAGTACAAAGCCTGCACTAGGAAACTGGAGACCAGGCCGTGTGCCGGCAGCAGTCACGGGAGTTTTAAACAGCTGAATCCGCTTAACTTGCAGTGTAAGCCCAAGACCTCAGCGCAGAGAAGGGAGGTTTCTGTGGGCCCTGGGAAGTTCTGATCTGGCCCCCAAAATGCAAAGGTCCCAGCCACCACCTGTTCCAGGCGACGTTAAGCAAGGAGTTTAGCCTCTACTTCCAGAAGGCACTGGTTAGAGAAAAGCATGGACACAGCCCCCAGAAAACTGACCCCGGGCCCCCTGGTTCCACGCCCCTCTCTGCTCCAGCCTGAGGCCTCTGGGCTGCTCCATCTCTTCCTGCTGGTCTCCAGGGTGGAGGCTCAGCCCCACCCACCCCGGGGCCACGAGGACATGGCCTGATGCCCACTGGTGAGCTCTGAATACCTCAGCATCCCTGCCATGAGCTCTCTGCCCTGGGATTCTCCAGCCTGAATCTTTACTCTGGGTCCCCAAGTGTCTGAAGGGGTCCAGCCCACCTCCTGTGTCCCCTGGTCACATGGAAGCCAGCCACAGCCAGCCGGGAGCCCAGTCACACGAAGTCCCTGCCAGTCCCAGTCTAGGAAAGGTCTTGGGGTAGCAGGGCTTAGAGCAGTTAACCGTCACCGCCTGCTGGGTTGGACTGAGAAAGGCCGAGAAATCAGTAGCACACACTTCCTGGAGTGTCTGTGAAGGTGCTTCCAGAGACCACTAGCGTGTGGGCTGGCACACCGAGCTGGAGACCCACCCCGCGTGTGGGCAGCACCACCTGGTAGGACAGGGGCCCCACAGAACAGAAGCAACAGGAGGAGGAAGCTGGCTTTCTCTCTGCTCCCGGCTCTAGCATGCCCTCCACCACGATGTCTGCCTCCTCACAGGCTGAAAACAATGGAGCCAGCTGACCCTGGACTGGAACCTCTGAAACCATGACCAAAAGAAATCTTTCTTCCTTTGCACTTGTGTGCATCAGGTGTTTTGTCACAATGACAGAAAGCTGACTACTGCAAGGTCGGACTATGTCACAAGAATGCTGTGCTGTGAAGCCAGAAAAGACAGCTTCAGCCCATTAACCACCCTGGGCAACAGTGTTCTTTTATCTCTGATTGCTCTAAAATCCTTACAGGTTCCAGTTCCAACTCTGCAGATTACTAGGGAGGTAGCTCTATTGGTTAGGGTTTTCTAGAGGAACAGAATCAGTAGAAATTAGATACTGGGGGACTTAACAGATCAGCTTACAGAGGGGGGAGACTTTGCACTGGCTGTCTGCAGGCTGTAGAGCCAGAGATGGAAAGCCGAGTAGTCCAAGTGGCTGGAAGCCGCAGAACAAGAAGTTTCCAGGATGCAGCACTGTCTAAGTCTGACAGCCTTGCAAATGGCGCTTCCTGGGTGTGCTTTCTCACCAGGGAAGGGGATGCAGGGACTTCCGCCCCTGCCTCTACAACCCCTCACTCTCCACCGATCCCAGAGCCTGGCACCACCTTTGCAGCTCTTACACAAGGAACAGACCTGCCGCAGAAGCCAAGTGGGTCACCAAGCTCAGCCTCAAGGTAACAGAGAAGGAAAGAGACAAAGAAGGCGGTTTCTAGTGACTGTAGATTCTGTCTGCCTGGCAGCATCCCTACTCTGTGTGCTGTTAACAGAATGTTTTTTGGGGGGACCCCTTCCTGACTACCAGCACTTCCGTTAGGGTTGGCACATCACGTTCCCAGCTCCCCACAGCACTTCATCCACCCAGCATGGCCCGGCGCAATCCCAACCAGAGAATTCACAGGTAAATGGGCAGCTGGCCAGCTTTCCCTGCAGGGTGGATTGAGTGTTCTGAGGTTATAGCCACATGACTGTTGACCATTTCCCACCCGCATGGAGAAGACGAGTTGAAAACGAAGAGAAACTCAAACAGAGCAGAGAAACAGGAAGCCAAGAGCGAGTCTTGGTGTGCTCTCTGTCTCCAGGGTCCCGATACTGCCCATGTACTTCCCAACCAACCTCCTATCCCACTGCCACCCACTTTTGGTTTTTTCTAAGTCAGAGGTGGAATTGCATTGCTTGAGTCTGTGAGTGTCTTGAACCACATGAGGATTCCGTGTTCCTTCCTGTTCTTTCTCTGTCTTCAGCCATTTCCATTAGTTTTCTGTCTTGATTTTCTCTGTGGCACGAACGCCACGTCTCAGTCTTCCTACCATCCCGTGTGTGCACATGGATCTTCCAAGTATTTCAGATTCCTCTGGACAAGTGTCGACCATTCCAAGAAATACAGTTCAGAGGAAACATACAGTTGTCCTTTCTTTATTCAGGGGCACAGTTTCCAGGCCAGGTGAAAAGAGGGAAGGGTGAGAGTACAACCTGCTAAGGGTAGACAAGCCCCAGCCCTGCAGGAGAGAGATGACACCCACATTTCCCTTGGGTGACTCCAGAAGACAAACACTCTCCCCAACAAAACAGACTGGCCAAATGCACTGACCCCAAACCAACCTCTGCAAAAAATTCCATCTGCCCTGCCACAAAGAAAGCGACGGTGGCATAGTATGCACACATGTCGTTCCTGCTGGCTGCCGAATCCCATTCGTCTATACAGTCTGTTTCCTTAAAGCTCCTGCCACTGTAGGTTATCAGAGGACCAAACAATTTTAAAACTCTAAAATAAAACATCAAACAATAATTTCACACCTTAAGTGGTCCATGAATAACCACATCTCGTTTAAATTGTCATTCGGCAAAGCCACCAAGACAAAGGAAAATACCCCCAGTGAGTAATCTTCTACAGAACAGCCCTGAAAAAAGTATCTTAGTGCTTTCTGGAACATGACATGCAAAATACAATTTCAGTTTTCCATTTTTGACCAAGTTTCAAGCGGCAGAAGCAATCTGACGGGCTCGTGGGCTCCTTATGTAGGTCACGGGCACATTTGCATGTCCTCTCAAGAATCATTTTCCACGGGATTTTTGTTCAGGGAGTGAATGTATCTAAAATTTAAACTGTCTTCAGAGAGGCTGATATTCAAGTGGGAAAAAATAGACATCAGCTCTCAAGCTGTGCTAACAATGTCAGTTCCATTTCAAAATGTTCAATCTGATGAAAATTACAGAAATGACCACCTAAGCCCCCAAAGCATCCAACAGCCAACAACTGCATTTGAGAGGGGAAAATTTTGCGGTGTCATTAGCAATGCCTATGTGTCCTCTCCAGCTCTGTGCCCAAGGCATCTTGTCATTTATTGTTCGGCCGGTGCCTCCTCGAGATATTTTTCTGTTTCCATGCATTTCACAGCATTCTGCTCTTGGACGGTGGTGCCCGAGAAGAGAATTATAGATGTTGCCTATTCAGAAAGTCATGGAATCCAAGTTCTCAAATGAGAAGTGACCAAAGCCAAGAAGGGAGATAAGATGATATTTCCAGTTCTGTCATTAGAACCATATTCATCTCCTAAGTTACTGAGGCAGTGCCAGAGACTACTATTGCGTTTGTTTTGACTCTTTCCTCTGCTGCTGTCTGACACAGGGTTATTCAGACACACTTCACTCATGTCCCCTTAACCAATAGGCTATCTTAACACACTTCGCCAATGGGCTGAGACACCCTGATGTGTATGTGTCTTCTCCCTCCACCTGGGAGAAGACGCCTAGAGATACAGATTGGGTGGCGGCGGCAGCCAACATTTAGGAGGAGCTCGAGCCCTTTCCTCCTGCCCATCCCACCTTCCCTGGCGGCAAGGAGCAACCAGGGCCAAGGATTCTATTGTTTTCAGGCACCAGGAGCTAAGACTAAAGACAGTACAGCCCATCTCTACCGCATGCCGTGCAGCGCCCTCTTGAATGGCATCCCTGTTTTGATTGCCTCCTGGGGTGCACCCTCACTCTGTTAAGAGGATCCAGAGGGAGCCCAGAGGGACAGAACCTTGACACAGAGGCTGAGTCCGGTCCTTTCTCTCTCCTGGGCTCCTCCTCCTGCCTTGTGAGTGGAAATAGGAGAGAAGAGCTCCTGGAAATGCTCACAGCAGAGAGGAGGGTAGACGGTCCTGAGTTCATGACACTTACACCCTAGAGAAAAAAGACAGACATATGGGCAGTGGACGGACAGGAAGTGACTGTGGAGAAGCCAGGTATAGTGCACAAGTAGGAGAAAAAGGATGCTACACACAGATGCTCAGGCAGAGGCCTGGGCAGGAACCGGCAGGAAGTGAGGATGGACCCGAGGAGGGATTGGTAAGGATCTTCACCACCACAGCTTGCTGCCATGGATGTCAGCTAAGCCGGACCCCCACGCATCCCAGTCTGTCACTTGACCCAAACCCCACAACCTCCTCCCAGCCTTTCCCCGCTCCTGGGCCCTGTTCCAGCTGGCCTTGCCTTTCACAGCAGACGGTGTCTTTCTCTACTGCACGGAGTAATTGTAGGCCGCTGGCTGCAGCTGTCATTTTCTGTCCCCACAACCACAGTCAGAGTACCGAAGGGCAGCGCCCAGACGTTCGGCTCCCTCATTTGCCAATTAGATGGAGACTGTAGACAGAGAGATTTGCTAAATTTGCCACATCCCTTTATTCATCCAAAGTGGTTACCACTTTAATAATCACCATTTAAGAGATTTAAGAGTGTTTCCTCTTTATTACTGATTACGAAATACAATTTCATGTATTTTAAATATTCCATCACCAGAAGTCAACATTTCAGCACAGTGGCGCCTTGGTTCATGAACTTAATTTATTTTATGATTTGGGGAAGATGGCTGCCTTTGTGTTAGTGTGGGGAAGATGGCTGTGGCCCCGTTTGCCGCCGTAGGCAGAGTTTTCGAATGGAAGCAAAATTTTGTCAAACACTTTGTCTGCAAACTGAATTGTTTGCAAACGGAAGCGTTTGTGAACCAAGATATTACTGTATTTTTTTACTTGCACTTCACAAATCCATTTGGAAAACTCTTTTTGTGTCTTTTGGTTATTGTTTTTACAAATCTTTAGCACTTCTTGGATTTTTTTTCCTTCTTTCACAATTTCATATTCATAGTTAATTGACATAAAATTTGAGGTGCAAACATACAATTCAATACTGCATTTTCTTTGAGAATTCTTATTTCCATTCTCTTGATTTGAATGGCTTTAACATTTTATTTCTAATTTCTCTGCAGCTACTAACAAACCAACATAACCACACTGTTCCTTATTTGAAATGAAAGTTTCAACATTTCAGCAATATGTGTTCCATTAATTTCTGATTTCTTTAGCATTTTTAATTTAGTTTATCTTTAAAAACTTGAGGGCAGAAATATATGCAAGGCTGAGGTGAGGGATTAGCAACAGAATATTAAAATTCTATAACGTCCCACCCAGGAAAATGCATTCAGAAGCATTGATCAGACAGAAGTCAGAAGTGACAGACAAGAACTTACTGCACTTGAGATTCAGAACTTTGGTTTACAGAAAGGGAGTTTGTCTTATGGAAAATATTTTACAGTGATTGTCTTCCAGAAACTTAGAATGTGCTCGCCAGTCTCTCCAGTGACAGAACAACTTTAGATCAGTTCATAATTAGAAAATCTTACATAGTAACTAAAAACGAACACTTCTGGGAAAGCTATTCAAACCGTGACAATAAAGCTTTTAGACCTTCAGAGTACAATTGATAAATATCACAAATTTGAGTTGACCTTTTGGTGAGTTGGATGTCGACACATTGATTTCTCTCACTCTGAGGTGGCGGTGCCTACAAGTGGCCCCCCACGAGCTCGGTCTGCCACTTCCAGGTGGATCACACCGTGGCCAAGCTCTCAACACCTGGGCGACAGCGGAGCTCACATCTGTGACTCCTCCCTACCCTCTCTGTTAGGCTCAGGACTTTCCCCAGTCAGCTTGTAACACAGCAGCATGTCTGCTGAAACATACGTTTATCTTTCAGCGAGTCCCACACCAACCGAATGCCCTGGCTACCCAAATCCCAGCTTTCTTGTTTTCAGCAGTTATTCTCCATTTACAAGTGAGAATACCGTCCCGAGTTTACAAAAGGAAAACGCGAGAATCTCCCTCCAGCTGCAGAATGGCTCTCCTCCTTCAGCACAGCGCAGGCAGAGACGAAGACACAAGGGGTCGGGAGAGCTGTGTGCAGAATCCTCGGCCTGTGGATGCGGGCACAGGGCCCCACTTTTTGGACAGCAGGCCCCAGCCCCGCACTGAGGGAGTTGCGGGGTCTCTGAGCCACTCTCAGGGTTACTCTGCGATCGCCTCACAAGCAAAGGTGCCGCCTTCATCCAGAAAATGAGGAGTTCTCTCCTCCAGCCCCTCAGCCGGAAGTCACTGATGCTAGCCACTCTCTCGCTTTTTCTGCTGCCTGTAGGTGGATTTTGGAGTAATTAACAAAGACCTTTAACCCAAAAAAGCCACTTTTTTGGAACTGAGATGGGGGGCAAAGCCGGAGGAAAAAGTGTCAGCCGTGCTTGGTCCATGCAGCTCTCCGGCTCTCTTCTCTGTTGTGAACAAATCACTGCTCTGTGCTTCCTCTTCTGCCTTTGTAACCCAGGCATCATTTCATTCGTTCTGTGTACTGAAAAGGGAAACTGTCCATCAGGATGAGGTCCAAGTGTCCTTCTGTCTTACAGCGTAAGCTCTCAACCCCAGCACCGTCAGCCTCTGGGGCTGGTACTTCCCTGCAGTGAGGGGCAGCCCCACGCATTGCAGGACGCTGGCAGCGTCTCTAGCCTCAGCCAGGAGGATGCAGTTCACCCCTCCCTGACCTGACACCAGAGCGCTCTCCAGACACTGTCAAATAGCACCTGGGGCAGCACGTCCTCCACTTGCCAGCCACTGTTATACAGCAACCCTAAGACAGGAATGTAAAATCTGAGTGGTTTTGTAGATCATGGAAATGGTTTACATTTGTTAACGTTACTTGATTTCTGGATGTTACAAGTTTTCAGCCAGAGAACAGCACGTTAACAGAAATGGGCCTTGCGGACTTAAGAGGGAGGTAAGCCGGCTTGGACTCCTGCTTCCCAGCGCCCTAGCTGAGTGCTATTGAGCAGGTAACACGACTTCTCTGAGAAACATTTTCTTCACCTGCAAGATAGGGTTTTGGGCGGATTGAATATGATGATGAAGGACTTAGCCAAACCGTTGTTCCACTATGACAATGTTTGTCACCATAGTGACACCTATTGACAAAGTTTCTTATTATCACTCACCTCTACTAGAACTTTTATCAAATACAATTTATTGAGGAGGTGATGTGTGAAGATAAATTAGCCTTTCAGCATAAATTGCTGGAGATTGCATTAAAAGTTATTCCTCCATGGCTGGGCGTGATGCTGCACACCTGTAATCCCAGCACTCAGGAGGCTGAGACAGGAGGAGTTCAAGGCCAGCCTGGGCTACACGGTGAGTGCAAGGCCAGCCTGAATTACATAGCGAGACTTTGTCTCAAAAAAACCTAAATAAATAAATAAATAAATAAATAAATAAATAAATAAATAAAAGTTGCCCTTCAAATTTCTCAGAAATGTGAAGAGAGGTAAACAAAGCATCCACCAGGGATGGAATTTTATTTTTAGGACCCAGGTGACAAATGAAAGAAAGCTGTGTTGCAGATCACTTTGAAGCCTCATGGCCTGAACTGTACAGAGTTACAACTGTGTCTTAGTTTCTGAGAAATTATCCACCCTGACAAATTATCTACCCTTACAAAATTACCATGAACTGTGTGAGTTAAAACAACAGAAATTTTTTCTCTCACAGCTCTAGAAATCTAGAAGTCCAACATCAGGCTGCCTCCAGGGCCAAGTTATCTCCAGCGGCTCTGAGAAAAGGCCTTCCTGACTCTTCCCAGCTTCTGGCAGCTCCTGACAGCCCTTGGCATCCACCAGCTTTCAGATGCACTACTCCAACCGCAGTCTCCATCTCCACAGGGCCCCTCTCTGTGTCTCCCTCTTCCTGCAAGGACATGTGTCATTGGATTGAGGCCCCACCCTCATCCACTTTCCTCTCATCTTCATCCTAAAATAATCACATTTGCAAAGACCTGTGTTCAAATAAGGTCATATTCTGAGGTTCAGAATGGACACGACTTTTTGAATGACACCACTCAACCCACTAATTATATCTGAAAAGACCTGTTGGAAAATGATTTCGTGTCTGAAGTGTAGAGTGGACATGAATCTTGAGAGGTCACTACTTAACTCACTATAAGCTATCAGGTTCTTAGAAATTTTCTCCCAACTACGTATTCAGTCTTCGGTACAAGTGTGGATTTACTTTGAAAAGCTGAGTGGTATATTTTAAAAGAAAATTAATTAAACAATCTCCTTGAAAGAGTCAGGGAAAGACTTGAAGTCGTAGACATGAAGCTGGAAAAGCCATAGCTAATGTAGATCTTAAGTATGAGATAACATTTCCAGCAGCAAAAGCTGTTTTGTGGGACTTGGCCATTGGGAAAACAGGAAGCGACATCGCCAGGGTGTAAACGCAGATTTACTCACTGAGGAAATACAGGATGGGCAAAAATAACTGTGCTGATGAGTGGTCCTGAGGCCGGAGGACAAGGGAGCTTCCGGCCTAATGATTTTTAATGCTGCCATTCTTTGTACTTTCACTAATTGCAAATATCTTTTGCAAAATTGTAAGGACATGGTAACTTTTGTTTAGTGTCCTTCAATAAAGAAACACATTAAATATTAATGCAGTAGAAAGACTCAATATTTTCCTTTCCTGTTCGTGCTTTCCTTTAGCTTACTTATGAAGTCTTAACTCTAAATATCATAAGAATATTTTTCTGCATTTTACTTTTAACATTTTGTTTAGCATACTTAGGTCTTTAATGCAGTCTGTAGTTGATTCTTTTAAGGTCTGAGATGGGAATCTAATTCTATTAATTTGGAAAAATTGGCATTGTAAATATGAACATGGTAAGGGTTTCCTTTTAATGAAGTCATCTCTCCAGTTTATAAAACCTTTTATAACAGCTTGTTGTCACATGTGGACACAAAGATATACAAGAATGTTTATCACAATTTATTTCATAATACTAAACAGAATGTTCCTCAGGAAGAAAATGAGTGAAAAATTTTCAGTACATTTACACAACAATGAAAACAACTGAATGGGGCCATACATATCAAGAAGCAAAGTCTCAAATTAGAAGGTGGAAGGGAACTGAGAATTAAGAATTATGTCCTTTGGAACCATTTAATATGTGCAATGGCATCAAACACACAAAACAATCCCAGAGGCTTAATATGCAGTGACAGCAACAAAGCATGCAAAGGAATGACAGACACCACGCTACAAAGTGAGCCCTGCTTAGCAGGAATGAGAGAAGAATCAAAGAAGACGGGTGACAGAGGTGTCTAATGATTCAGTTTGAAAACAAAAGAATAAGATCTTATGATACAGCAAGTACTCGATGGTGGAGAATTGAACTTGGAGTGCTCGGAAGTTACAATATTGTGGGTGCCATCATAGTTAAACATTTTGACTTGGGTCCACGGGAATGAATGATGTCACATTGTCACCCAGTGTACACACACAGTGGGGGGGACTGGAACAAATATTCATGAAAAAAGTATTTACATTTAGTAAATTGGTGCACAATTGATATTTCCATTCTACTTTATTCTCTTTTTTTTCTTAACGACTTCTACCTGCAATTTGAAAACCATCAATTCACAGTCTCCTGTGTTTCAAATATTTTGTAATTATAAAGATATCAATACTGCCAAATATTTTAATTGGATGAAGGTACAAATTAGCTGGAAGGATTATGGATAATGCAGAAATATAATTCACAGCATATGGAGTCACCAGAAAACTTAGCAATGTGCATTTGTTTTCAAACTGTGCTCAGCTGTGAACCCTTTTGATAAACTGAACATTAGTCACATGCAGAGAGAAAGGACAGTGTGAAGATCTAAATACCACAACAAGAGAGGAGACAGTGTCTCCTGGAGAAGTCCCCGTGGTGCACACCTAGAGTGGTGAGAGAGCGCTGGGACTGGTAGGGACCCTGCAGGGATGGGTGAGGAGCAAAGTGAGTTAGAAAAGAGACAAGAACCAGCAAAATGGCAAAGCATGGTGAGGAGCAGGGCGTATCCCCTTCCCAGAACCATCACATCAAAAACTCTGCAGCACTCATGGCGCCTGGTGTATGGGCACCTGGTGTGGTACAGTGTTCAGAGTCAGGGCCCGAATTCAAATTCATGGCCAGGGCTGGGGGGATGGCTCAATCACAAAGGTCATGTCTACCAGGTATGAGGCCCTGGGTTTCATCCTCAGCTCAAAAGAAAGAAAAGAAGTGACAAAGGAGGAAGAGAGAAACAGAGAGATAGAGAAAAACCAAATTCATGACAATACTGCAATATGAGGCATTTCACATTACCATTCAAACATTGTCTCCTTAGCCGCATCCACACGGGAACACTCTCTGCTTCTCCTAAGTGTCCGTGGGAGTGGCTTTTCAGCCTTGCATCATGGCAGCCACGCCAGCTGTGATTAGTGCTGAATGTTTTGGAAGCTGTCATTGCATCTGGGATCTGGTAAGCGATCCTCGGCCCCTGGGCCCATCAAGGCACAGCTTAAGTATCTACCAGAATCAATCATGACAGGCAGCTTTCCCCACCCTTCAGTTTTTTAGTTGAGGGTCCTTAAAAAATCCCTCTTCACCCTGATACCCCAACCTTCACCCAGTAGGCTCCTAAGCTGGCAAGGAGGCCTATGGCAATACATTTTCTGTGTGAGTCGGTTTTCCATCATTGTGACAAAATCCCTGAGATAATCAACTTATAAGGAGGAAAGGTTTATTTTGGCTCACAGCTTCAGAGGTTTCACCACACAGACTGTTGGTTCCATTGTTTGGGGGCCTGTGACAATGCAGTAAATCATGGCAGGGCAAGCTGCTCACCTCATGGTGGCCAGGAAACAAAGAGAAGAAAAACAGGAAGGAGCCCCTTCCAAAGCCATGCCCCCAGTGACCTAACTTCCTCCCATTAGACCCACCTCCAAAAGAATCCACAGCCTCCTAGTAGCGCCACAGGCTGGAGACCAAGCTTTGGGAACAGCCCACGGGCCTTTGGGGAACATTTAAGATTCAAACCAGAACAGCCTCCATCTTCTCCATGGACTCTGTGTGTTCAAGTAAGAAGAAGCATAGCACCTGACCTGGAAGAGCAAAATTACTCATATTGTCATCCTCTGTGGTGATTCCCAGGACAGTAACACAGGAATGAAGTCCACCATCCATTACACTGCTTAACTTTCTGAACTTTACTCATTTTGTTTTATAGTATCTAAAAGTTAATGGAGATATCCTGCAGCAGGAATTTCTTTGGCCAAGATCTAGAAGTCCTGCCATCTCTGCTCTCTGTTCTCCATTGGAGGCCATCACCAGAAAATGTTCAGGAATGGATGGCAGCCTTTTGAACTAACAATTAGAGGGGAATGAAAGAAGGTGCTGCTTACATTTAGTGGACAAGAGTCAGTAGGCAAATTGCCCTGCAATAATAGGATGCTTCTAAGCAATGAAGGACAAAAATCCCAGTGACGAGCCTGTAGAAAAATCTGCTCAAGATGATCGATGCCATTGGCAACCAGGAATTCTTCAGTCCAAGATGGAATACCCACTTAAATTTTCTTCTGCTGACAAACCCCCAACTCTTTGCTTTCTCTCTACATTTATTTCTTTTAGCTTTGATAGAAATTTTCTAGTGTTTCACCATTAAGCATGAAAGGCAAGTCACCTTTCATCTACTAGTTAATGAAATGTGTTTTGTGAAGAATTGTTGATTAATTCAATATATTTGATTTTAGGATATTGAGATGGTCATATGACTTTTTTATTTTCTAATGTACTAAAACAATTAATTTAGTCAGGCACGGTGGTTCAGTACTTCCAGCACTCTGGGAGCTGAGGGAAGAGATCTCAGGTTCAAGCCTAGTGTGAGCAACTTAGCAACTTGGTGAGACTCTGTCTCAAAATGAAAAATAAAAACAGCACAGTGTGTAACTCAGTGCAACATCTAATACATAATGTATTGCCTAATGTCGAACCATCCTTGCATTTCTGTTTTTTTTTCATCCTTGCATTTCTGAAATAAACACTACTTACAAATAGTTGTCAATCTTTTAATATATGCAGTTTGTTAGAACTAATTTATACCCTTTGGTATATTTTCTTATGTAAAACAAGTCCTTTTACTTTAATTTTGAATTTTGAAGTTTTTTTGTTTTATGTATGTCCCTTAAACACACTGCAGAGTCAAATTCCATTTTTTATTCTTTTAAGCATACTGTCTATGTTAATAGGAGCATTCAACTCAGTTACTTATAGTTTTCCATAACTGGTGTAGGTGGCCTTATTTCTGTTGTCCATATTATATCTTCTTATGTTAATATATGTTCATTGTTTCCTTTCTCATGTTTTTACTGATTTTTCCTCATTCAGCATTTAGGAAAATTTAAAACCTTATGAGGGCTGAGAGTTAAGTTTTCTGCCATTAGGCTCACTATAATAGTGTATATTGACTATGACTGTGGAAGCTGAAGAAATTAGTATATAAGATAACTTTCATAACTTCCCACCAATCTCTCCTGGTACCAAATATTACAGTGGGAATGTTGGGGTGGGGTGGGGATTGTACAGTGGGGATTTTCTTCCTACCAACTTTTTGGATGGAAAATTGATTTAACTATGTTCTAAATTTTAATTTTAACAAGCTACCTGTGAGATTTAAATTATCTTTTGCAATCATAGTTACAGCAGTTATTTAGATTTAATTCATCTGTAAAGTATTTTACAGCTTTCCTCTGTCCCTTCTGTGTGGTGATTTCTCCTACTCAAATTCCTGGTTTTGATTCATCTCACAGCTGACTGGTGTCGTATAACTTCAAGGAAAGTTTCTGGGAAGAATATGGAGTTGTGTATTTCGGAGAGCTTGCAAGTCTGACAATGTCTTCCTTTCATTTCTGCTCAGGAATCATAAACTTGGTTATGAATAGAATCTTTGGATCATGGCATCTTAAACTCCAAAGCCTATCAATCTCACTTCACTGCCTTCTCCCACTGAATTACGGTCCCCTCTCACTTTATTTACATTTTTTCTATTGTTTTTCCTACATTCTATAGAGATTCGTCTCCTCATATGACACCTTGCTAGTAGACAAGGGGCTCCACAGGCCTGTGACTATGACTTGTTGATCTCTGATTCTCCAAAACCCAGAACCATACCCAGCACACTGCAGGAGCTCAAAAAGTTACTTTAATTAAGGAATACCTGAATGAATGAGCTTCACAAATTACAATACTCTACATAAATACAAGTCCATGACCATCACAGAATGCTCTTCAGTGTATTTAAAAGCCTTTATATTAAAGCTCATATTACCTTAATTCTATATATTGATGATTTAAATTTGCAGATGAGATTACCACTGAGACTAAGAGTAGAGCCTGTAATTAAAAACTATTCCCCTTGGGGCTGTGTTGGTAAAGGTTGTGCCGCCTCACTTGGTGAACTGATAATGAAGAGTAACTAGTCAAGGATGAAAGTTAGATGTGAAAATAATTCAAAAGAGAAGCAACCCTAAGAAAAGCCTGACATTCTGTTACCATAACAAAGCAAACTGCAAATGACCCCGGGTTTGTATAAGGCCTGGAGAACCTACATCAAGAAAGCCACCACACGCTTTCCCTAAAACTGCACACTGGAGCACCCTGCCCAGCTTCAGAACCTGGCCAATCCAGACACAAGTATTGCCTGGCTTGGCAGGAATTGTTCCGCACACCACACACTGACCCCCAGTCTCCTCTGATGTAACATTGCGGTACATAAACTACTCCCAGGAGTGTTTTAGAGTGAACGGGATGCAGCATTTAAAGGACCTAGCCCAGTACCTGAAAAACTGTGGAATTAATGTGAATTCTATTTTCTTGTCACCTATACACAAGACTTAAACGTGGACACAAATTAATACTAGGTAATTCAGGTTTAGGAACTTGTTCAATGGTCATGAAGAGTATTAGGACTTGGTGTGATAGTTACAGATATTTACTAGAATTGATTTTTAAATACCATCTTTACTACTTAGTTTATTTACCATGTCACAAGAATTCCATACATCAGAGTGATCTTGAAAAACAAAGACCATGCAGTCTAAAAGGCATAGGTGTCTTTCACCTCAACTGACTTAACAATAAACATCTGACGTTCTCTTTTCCAGATTCATTCTTATAACAACAAAATATATTGGGTAAAATCTTTTCCAGATACTAGAAAATGAGAAAGAAATAGAAAAGCCTAAAATATATAAACACACACCTCCCTAAAGGAAAGCTAGTTCTGGAAGAAGTATCCCAGTTGACAAAGAAATAAAGATTGCCAAAATGAAGCGGAAATTGTCAAAAGCAGAGGAAAAAGAAGCAAAGAGAAGATATCTAAATAACCATTAATATGACGATAAAACAGAGTACTGTTTCTTAGGAAAAAGGTTCATCATAATCAATAATATTTATTGGCTTACTAATTTATACAACTTAATATTAATAATCAGTAAATGTATTGATTAATATAAAGTGTTAGGTGTTCCCACAATAATACATAAAAACGAAACAAAACAATGAAGAAATGCAAAGCATAGAGATAAAGGTAAAGTATGACAAATTTTCCCCTACATGGAACAAAATAAATTTTTTTCTCATTCTTGGTTTTGACAGAAAAGTATCTGATGTTGATATACTTTATCTTAGATTAACCAGATTACAATTCCCAGTATCACAAAGAAAGTAACCGAAATTGAATTTTAAAATAGTTATGGATATTTTCTGAAGTACTAGAAAAAAAAAAACAAGATCAAAAGCTAACCAAAGATTAATGTAAGAGATAGGAAAAGCAGTAAAAACAATAAGGAAGCAGACATAGAAAGTACAAAATCACTAAAATCAGGTGCATCTATTGCCACAATTAACAGGAATGTATTAAGAAGGTAAATCTCCTAATATTGATCCAAATAATGAAATCCAACTTCTCTATTTGGAGACACACACCTTATTTAAAACAAATAAGAGTTAGCTCAAGTGGTAGAGCACTTGCCTAGCAAGCACAAGGCCCTGAGTTCGATCCCCAGCACCCCCAAGAAAATAAATAAATAAAAATGAATTTTAAAAATTCCCTGGAAATCCAGGACAATCAATTGGAAAATTATTGGAATTGATTAGCAAATATTAAATAAATAGTACATGAAAGAAAGTTCTCCTGTATTCCAAAGATTTTTTTGTTAGAAAGTGTAGAGAAAATTACAATCCCTTTGGAATGGCAAGAAATAAATCGAAAATGCCTAGAATAAACATAACAGTGTGTATATGTAAATGAAAGAAACCACAGATTTTCATCGAATAAGATTAGAAAAAATTAAGACATACGCCAGGTTCTTGGAGGCAGTTTCTATATCATGAAAACTTCAATTATCCCAAATTAACTTATAAAGATGACAGTGCTCCAGTTATAGCACCAATACCAAGGACTGAATTATGTCCCCTTGCCCCAAAATCCGTATGTTGAAGCACAATCCTCGACGTGCCTGCCTATCGTTCTGGGTGTCTGGATGACACGGAGACCAGCGAATGGAGGGGAAGCCCCACCCCAGTTGCGGGCAACCCCGACCAATAGGCTTGCAGCCTGGGTAGAGCGCAGGGGAGACAGGAGGAAGCTGCCCTGTCTGGAGTCTGCAGCCGGGCCCTGGACGTCAGTCTCCAAGTCTCCCGTGTCTTCAGTGTCCAGTGCAGACCAGCACAGCGACTCTCCCGGGTGCTTCCAGGCCTCTGACTTTTGGCTGGCGCTGCTCCCTTACCCCCTGATTCTGCAGCTACCCTCCTCTCGGTCTGAAGAGCTCCCGGACCACTGGCTCGCAGCGCAGACCGCCGCTGTGGACGCTCCTGACTCCGAGTCCTTGAGCTCACCTGACAGTCCCTTTGTGTGACTGTACAGACACTCTCTACTGTTTCTCTAAAGAACCGTAATTTACACGGGCCGTAACCTAAAGGACCAAGGCTCGGTAAGAAAAGGAGAGTCTCTGGCGCCCTCTCTCTGTCTCCACCCTCCTCATCTCCCCCTCCCCCCCTCCCCCATCTCCCCTCCATCCCTCTCCCCCTCCCCTTTCCCCAAAGCCTCACCACCACGTGAGCCCACAGTGAGAAAGCAGGAAGGACATCCACCAGTCAGGGGTCAGGGAGAACCCTGCGCCAGAAGTGTCCATGCTGGCAGCCCGGCCTGGGATTCCAGAGCCCAGAGCTGCGAGAAAGTCAGTGTGGGCTGTTGAAGCCACCCAGTCGGTGGTGTTTTGTTATGGCAGCCTGAGCTGACTCACACACCCACTGAGTTTTGTGTTTATATGTGTGTAAATATTTACTAAGATGGTTCTTAAGTCCATCCAAGAGACAGAACTCTTAAAATGTTTTTCTAGAAAAATCACCATTTGGCAACTTTCATGGCAATAACTGATTCGGGCAGGAATCACCAATGGATTCTAAAACTGGTGTGTGAAATTATGCTGAGCAATAGGAATCTGTTCAGAGCTTCGAGAGAGTTCCTCCATGACACTCATTAATGACGGAAGGAAGATGATAATACGAGGAAAGCCTGGCAAGCTGATGTCACTAGTACTAGGACAGCAAAACTCCAGCATCCCCTCGTAGGAGGCCCTGAGAACAGCATCCGCTCTGCCACATCCCGACCAGGAATGAGTGACCCTGATCCAATCGCGAGGAGACTTCTGATAAATCCAAGTTGAGGGACAGTCTACAGAATAATGTCCCGCACCTCTCAAAAAAGACAAGTTCATGAAAGACAAGGAAAAACCGAGGATCTGTTCAAACAGAAGAATACAGCTTATGTTCTGGAACTCCTTTGGCGACAGAAACATTATAGGGACAGTCAGCAAAGTTTGAGCCTGGTGTTTAGATGAGCGAATAGAGCTTTATCGATGTTGCTTTCATGACTGTGACCATTGCTACCTAAAAGCCCGTTTTTAAGAAATAGCTCCGAAGTACTTAGGGTCACATCCGCAACTTACTCTCAAACAGCTAAGGGAATTATGAAAGTGTATAGAAATATACACATTTATCTAAACATACCACACCCGTACTACATGTGTCAAAGAGATAAAGAGAGAGCGACACAGTGTGAGGGCCAAAGTGCCTCCATTTTATCGTAGCTCCTCCATGTTAAAGGGCCTCCATGAGAACCTGGCATCTGTTTTACCCCAGCTCTTCCTCGTCAGGTGGCCTCCACGGGGACCTGACCTTTTGCTGAACTGTTAGCTCTCTGCAAGCCCCACATGAGGCCACCTTCTGTGGGGCAGAACAACCTGCATCTAGTGCTGCCATGATAAATTGCTTTTCTTGAAAAATGTATTAACTGGCAGTTCTATAACAGTCTTGTGACTCTGATGTAATTGTGGTCTCTGCCTATATAAACCCCCTTCTGTGTCACATCAGGCGCCAAGAGTTTTTTGGTGCGTGAGCCCACTCTGACCGCTGGCTAGTGAAGGACTCAAATCGGCACACGTCCTGTGTGTGGCAGCTGTCCTTCTCGCGCCCAGATGAAGTGGCCTCCGAGTGGCCAGCAGGGTCAACTCGGGGTCCCCAGTTCAACAGTAAATGTGGTGAAATGTTAAAACTTAGGACTCTTTTGGAGGACACATGGAACTTTTTTGGTGCCATTCTTGCAACTGTATGTAAGTGTGAAGTCACATCAAAATACAATGTTTAAAATAAGGCGGCACCCCGGGGAGAGCTTTAATTCCAGGTTGGGGTGAGGACACACCACTGTCATTCTGGTTCTCACAGAACACATTTTAACTTTTAGAATCAAATACTTTGTACATGCATATGAGCACACCTACCTATGAATTTGGATAAGTACATACACAATATCTAAATTAGGAAAAATAAGACTAACGGAGGAAAATCTAAAGTAGAGACTTAACTCAGGTAAAACATCCAGCTGTGTTTTTGTTCTCAAGGCAGGTGAGTCAAGACATCTGCACTCAACTACTGGCAGAGGAGATATCTTCTTTGCAAGTTTAGCCCTTTGAGGGAGACAGGTTTGGGAAGAAGAGATTAGGAATTAAACTTCTTGAAGGCTGCAACCTAAATCTTATTACATAGCAGCATATATCATCAAAGATAGTGCAGAAGTGACAAGACTATGCTAGTCAGCTTTCCATTGCTATGACAGAACACCTGAGAGAATCAATTTAAGAGGGAGAATGTTTTATTTCAGCTCACAGCTTCAGAAGCTCAGTCCATGGTCTCTTGGCCCTGTCGCTCTGGGCCTGTGGCAGTATGGTACATCATAGCCAGAGCACAGAGTGGAGGAGTCCTGCTTAGCTCATCATGGCCAGGAAGCAAACAGAGACAGAAAAGGGACACATTCTCAATGACCTAAAGTCCTTCCACTAGGTCCCACCTCTTAAAAGTTCCGAACGTCCCAAAGCACCACAATCTGGACCCACCACATGGTCTTTGGGAGAACATTCAAAATGTAAACTATAACACCAGCCTTATGGTCTGACCCCAACTGTACAGTACGTCTTCCTGAGGCTTTCTTAATCTCTTCTAAAGATCAGTTTCCCACTTTAGGACTGTAATGTTGGGTGAAACAAACCAGATGCACGTGCTTAAATGTTGCATGACTTCTCTTATATGAGAAACCCAAAATAAAAAGAAAGAGAAAAATAAAAGATAGGTAATAGGAAATAGGGAGATAGATCTTTTACTAAAAGGAAAGGAACCAAGAGATGGAGAGAGAGGAGGAGAGGAGAAAGGGATGAAAAAAGAATTAAGACGTGTTATACACATGTACCAACTTTACGTACTGCAAACATACAGTAATAAAAACAAAAACAAAAAAGATGAATTACTCAAGGGGAGATAAAAGCATTTCCCTCATTTTAAGGCAACTGAAAAGGAACGTGTGGTCTACAGTTGTTAGATGCCAATGTACAATCTGCTGCATACCAAGCTCATTAGAGAGGGCGGCAGAGAAGGTCATTGTGCACCTTGCTTAAATGTGGCCACACAAATGCATGGAGTCCAGGGCAGAGCAGGAGAATAGTCTCCAAGCCATCCCATAAGCAGAGTAAGAACCCACTCAGCGAGGTCTGCTTCGTCCAGCTGGTCAAAACCAGCTACACTCAGTGCTTCAGAAAGAGACAAGTGAATCTGTCCTTTAGATTTAAGCTGAAAATGGCCCTGGCCACCGTCACGCACCACGCCTGCACGAAAGCCCTGACTCTGGGTGCTGAGCCCACAGGTGCCTGGCGGGAAAACCAGCTCAGACCCCATTAGAAATCACGTGGAGCCCGTTGGGATGGAAAGCTCAGGGCCTGGGTCTTGTTCCTCAGAGAAGGGTACTGCGCCGCCCAAGTCTCCCCAGAGGAGAATGTGAGTGAAGGATTGGAGTCCGGGAGGTCCCTCTTGGAGATGGACCAGAAACCTGAGCACAGAACAGAGAAAAAAGGCCAGTCAACCTGCACTTTCTGAGCTGGTGGCTGTCGAGGGCCACTGAGGCCGAGCCCTCTGGGCTGCACGGAACCCCGCAGAACCTGCTTAAGACCTTGAGACCTGGAAGAGGGAGGTGTGACAGGTGAGCGCCACCCCCACTGGTGAGGCTTGGTTGGGAGGCGTGAACCCCTCATTCAGCCAGACCTGCGCATTCACCAGACCCCAGCAGGTCCTCCGTCAGCAAGCTGTGACAGACAGAGCCTCCAGAGAGGAGCTGTTAGAGACGCCTGGGTGTGGCTGCAGCAGCTCCAGGAACAAGTGCGGCTCAAGGCCAGGAGGGGCAATGAGAGGCATCATGTACCATGGACAGTAACTCCAGCCAGGGAGATCCACCGAGGAGAGGGGAGTAACACTCTGCTGTGTCTGTTCTTCACAAAAAGCAGGACAGTGAGGAGGGGAGTGAGACAAAGCCCTAGCCCCCCGCCATCTCAGCATCCACCAAGAAAGTTGAACTTTCTGCTACAAGTCCCACACTGCTCCAAAAGCCCTCTGGAACATCCTACCATAACAAAGATGTCTGATGAGAGATATTTTTCCGCAGAAACCATGTTATGTCCTTCATTTTATTCCTCCATGAGGCTCTGATATAAAACATGTATCTTTGATCGAAAATACATATGAGAAGTGAAAACACAAGAAGATTGAAACTATTTTACATCACAGAAGTACAGTCAATGCCCCACAAAATAGGTATCATATGCTGTATTTCCCCAAAAGCAAAACCTGTCTGAAAAATAAGCCCTAGCATGATTTTTTAGGATGCTCACAATGTAAGCCCTGCCCTCAAAAATAAGCCCCAGTTCAGACTGTCAGCCAGATGGATGTATTTAGTACATCCATTACAACATACAATGGATGTATTGTTATAAAATAATAATAATATATAATTAAATATAAGTATGACATTAATACTTTAAATAAGTCATAATATAAATTATAATTATTTGTACATACTCAAGTGGGCTCTTTGGATGAAAGGTAAATGCCTGTGTGAACAGATGAACTTGAGACTTATTGCCAGATGACCAAAGTACAGACACAACACACAAATACTGTGCACACTTGATGACGTGCGGGCAGGGGTGTCTAATGTGAATCCTCATCAT
>PVJO010023814.1:0-25490 GCA_004026905.1 Hystrix cristata
GATACTTACTGTGGTGGAAATCAGGCTTCTAGGGAGATTAGGCTCAAGGTCCTCAGAGGCAAGACATGGCTTTTGTTAACAGAACTCAGCCTCGACATTGAGATAGACAAGTGGCAGAAAATCTGACTGTAGTAGTCAGCTTTCTCATTGCTGGGACACTTGATACTCACAACTTGAAGAAAGAAGGAGAGATCTATTTGGCTCCCAATTTGGGGGGCTTCAGTCCAAAGTCAGCTGGCTCCAAAGCAGAAATATTATGGCAGAAGGGCAAAGCTACTTAGTGTGTGGTGGCTGGGAAGCAGAGCGAAGGTGTGATGCTAGAGGGAGGGGCCAGATGATTAGATTCTACAGGGTGCTAGCTGACTTGCTGTTAGGAGATGAGGCAGGTTGCTGGGCACCTCCCTGGAAAGGTTGTGTCTCCCCAGCTCCTCCCCTGCTCCCTGCTTCCTGTCTGTCACTCCGCCATGCCCACATGTCAGGCCATCCTGCCTTGGAGCCAGCTGACTATGGACTGAAACCTCTACAAATTATGAGCCAGAATAAAGCTCCCCTCCTTTAAAATGTAGGTGTCAGGTATTGTGCCACAGCCATGAGAAAGTGACTAAATCAACAGCCTACCCAGACACACCTAGACATGGGCCTCACTAATCCCCTGGGCAATCAAATTCCCAAGCCAATCAAACCGACAATTAGGTTTAACCATCACACTGACCTTGACATTCAGAGAGACAGCGTGCTTCAGGTGTGCCATAAGAGCAGAGAAAAGAGTGTCAGTGAACAGATTATGAACTAGAGACCCCCGTGTGAGTAGAGGACAGAGTGTGCTCCAGCACTAAGCACTGTGCCCAGAACCAGACGACTTAAGTGACCAGAGTGCTGTCCCTTACACCACTCGTCTTCAGGAAAGGAAACGCTCCTTGGCCTGGATGACAACCCCAGCAGGCCTGAGACTTTTCTGCTCCTACTTAGAGTAGTCTGTGATCACTCTTAGTTGCAAAAGCAGTGCCACTCTAGACATTAGAACGTCATTGCAAGGCATTCACCAAAACTGTGAGCTTATTTTTACCTTAAATTCTTCTCTCTTTCCCCAGCTTGAGCTGGCCATCTGGAAGCCTCAGCCAAGGCAGCATAGGGGTGTTGGCGTCTTCTCTCTTTTTCCACTCTGTCTGCCCAGCCAGACCCCACAGCTAATGCTACAGCCACCTTGGGATAGTGAGGTGGAGGAGGGGGCTGCAGCAGCTGTTCATCAGAGTCAGGTCTTGTTGCCAGGCAGATGTTAGACTCTGCCTCCTTCTCATGGGGTGCTGTTATACCCTCTCCACAGGTGCCCGGCTCGGCCTCTGTTTCCCTGTGGCTGTATCTCAAGTCCAATCTCGTTTCAGATACTCACCTGGGACCGCATCCTCAGCTCCTGGGCTTCACCACCAATCGTTTGCCAGAGTTGCTCTGCACTCTGCCCTGAATGTAGAGTTTTCTGTGGTCTGGTGTGGCCCCCAAAACTCGTGCATTGGAACTTGGAGATTTGAGATCTCCGAACTCACATGTTCATGATATTGGGAGGTGGGGCCTTTGGTGGGTACTCAGGGTTAGGTGAAGTCACCTGGGCAGGGTGTCCTGATGGCATTAGTATCTTCATGAGAAGAAACGAGACCTGAGCTAGCAGTTTTCTAGGTCTCGCCGTGGGACGCCCTTTGCCATATTGTGATGTCCAAGAAGTCCCTGCTGGATGCTGGGCAAATGCTGGCTAACACCATGCTCTTGGACTCCCCACCTCCAGAACTGTGAACCAAACAAACTTCGATTCTTCACCCAGTCCCAGGTATTTTGTCACAGTATCAGAAAAATGGACTAAGAGAGTCTTCGCATGCTCTCTCTCCTGTGTGGCCCACATCTGTCTGGAGGAAGCTCTCACACTTCCCTTCCTCTGAAAACACTCTGGGAGGGCAGGCTGGGCCCAGCAAGGTGAGAGCCCCCATTCTGGGCTCCCTGCAGCTGCAGTCACACACTAGCTCTCAGAGAAGCCAGCCCACAGACATGCTCGAGGTCAGGATGCAGGGCTCACCTGTCCCTGGATGAGACTCACAGAGGTTTCTTCAAGGACATCCGCCCCACAAAACCTTCTTGTCTCCCATCTATCTGCTTTTCACACTTGCAGTGGCAACAGATTCCAACAGTTGGTGCAATGATGTATGCCAGTAATCCCAGTTACTCAGGGGACTGAGATGGGAGAGTCAAAAATTCAAGCCCTCCCGAACACCTAGCAAGACCCTGTCTCACAATTTAAAAGGTAAAATAAAAAAGGCAAGAGGTGTCAGTGGTAGAGCACATGTGGCATGTGGGTATCACACACACACA
Organism: Hystrix cristata; assembly: GCA_004026905.1. Lineage (NCBI taxonomy): Eukaryota > Metazoa > Chordata > Mammalia > Rodentia > Hystricidae > Hystrix > Hystrix cristata. The sequence continues at coordinate 2,356 of PVJO010023814.1, forward strand.
CACACACACACACACAATAGTAGGATAGAATTTTAGTATTTCTTTAGAAAATCACCGACAGGTGAGTTGGCATCTCACTTTGTATTTCCACATTAACGGCACACATTGGTGCTTGGTAGAAATTGAATTTTAAGATCCTACTGCATTGGTACGGGTTGACCTTTTTCTTCTTCCTAAATACAGATAACACTTTCTATTTTGAAGATGAGGAAAACTCATTTCTAAGAGGTCAGACAGGTGAGGCCAGTGTCAGCCAAGCAGTGACTACTAGGGATGGCATTAACCCGGTGTATCTGGCAGCTTTTGAGAGACGCATGCTCCCTGGCCCCAAGCCCAGGGGCAAAATCAGGGGACACACAGGCAAGCGTTCCCCTCATCTAGGGACCAGGTCACCGGAAGAGACTCCACACCACTTCAGACCTGGTCTACATCAGCTCCCGTGGCTGGATTCTACCTACATCCTCCCAGGTCACATTCTGACGCCTTCTGCAGGGACGGGGCTGGAAGAACCTGCATTGTGGGGGAGACTGGCACTTCTGGCGACCGTCCCGGCTGGATGTGACTTTTTGGTTGACTCACCCACTCTGCCGTCCGAGCCAAGCGCTACGAGGACAGGCCTTGGCTCGGCCGAGACTGTAGCTGCAAGAGGCCGGGGGTCCCAGGCTGGGGTCCCTGCCAGGTCTTCGCCTTGGTGTTTTCTTGGGTACTTGAGCCTCATTTTCTTCATAACCTCTGTGAGCTTGGGAGCAACGCATGCCGAGGCTTCAACAGGTGGCCCAGACCGCGCAGGAAGGTGCCGAGAGCTGAGCAGCGGAGGAACTGACCCGGCTCATCCTCACCAGGGGGAAGGGATGTGGCACAGAGCAGTTCCAAGATGGGCTGGGTTTGGTCTCCAAGGAGGTCGCTAAAAAGCCACTGTGCATCTACCAGACACCGTGATGTCGAACACTCCGTCATATGAAGGGGCGTTCATCACGTGGTACTGGGTGAGGGCTGCACGGCACCCCCGCTGGATAGAGGCAGCCTTCTTGCTCGCACGGTTGCTTCGGGAGGGCAGGCCCTCAGACGAAGGTACGGGCAGGCTGGGTGCCCGGCTCGGGGGCCCTGCAGGTCCTGGGATTGTTTCCTACTTCCCCTCCGGCTGACCCAAGGATGTGAGTTCAGGATGAGTTCCCCTCCATCGCTTCCACATCCTCTTCCAGGGCCTTCTACATTGTCCCAATATAAAGGAAGTCCTCCAACTTCACGCATCTCCTCCAGACCTCTGGGCACCCATTTGGGATACCAGGAGACCCCGCCCCAGCATCTGGTGGGTGCTACATTTGTGGGGCTGGAGTGAATTTTGAGCTCTTCCTCGATGAAGAAAAAACACACAAATGCACTCACACTCAGACACAATCATGCGCCTGTTTAATCCAGGACAATCTACCTTGAAATAAAAACACAGACACACTTACAAAATATTGTTGCTTGGGGGTTTTGCTTTTATGTACAGCTACCTCATAATAGGTGCGTGACTGTGTCACTAGGGACTGAGATAAATTCATACTTAGGTCTGAAACGGTTTTCTCAGAAGCTTCTGCAGAGACGAACCTCTGTCCATCACTCAGCACGCCGCGCGGGTACCTGGCCTCTCCCCATCAGGAGCTCTCTGCGCCATGACACACATATAGTAATTTTATATATTTGTGGAGTACAGTATGATACTTTGATATGCATATGCATTGTGGAATGATTAAATCAAGCTAATAAACATTTCCATTGCCTCATGTGTTCATTATTTTTCTCTACATAAGAAAGTTTTGTGTTATTATCGGCCTTTTTCTTCTTTGTAAGAATCTTTTTGGTCTATGTCTTGTACTCTGAGTAACTACTTTGAAAATTATTATACATAATGTACAGTATTAGCAATTGTAATTCTCTGATTAGTTTATTATGAAATTTTGTTTTATTTTTTCATAAAATAAAAAAGAAGATCATATTGTCTGCAGACGAGGGATTTTACTTCTTATTGTAGAGGATGACATTTTTCTCTTTGGTTTTTTGTTTTTTGAGACAGGGTCTCTTTGTGTAGCTCGGGGTGATCTTGAACTCACTGTGTAGCCCAGGCCAGCCTTGAACTGATGTCGATCTTCCTGCCTCAGCCTCCCAAATGCTGTGCGGCACCACACCCAACTTTTTTCTCTTTCTTGATGACTTGCTCCGGCTGGAACTTTCAGTCCTACCTGGAGCAGAATTGGTGAAAATTGGCATCCTCGCCTCTTTCCTGATCTTGGAGGAAAAGCTTTCAGTCTTTCCCCACTGAGCGTGGAGTTCACGGTGGATTTCTCATATATGGCTTTTGTCAAGCTGAAATAGTTTCATTCTAGTCCTAGCTTGTTGAGTGGGTTTTATTTATACTTTTTAAGGGAGGGGTGTCTGCTGGGGATTGAACCCGGGGCCTTGAGCATGCAGGCAAGCAAGCTCTCCACCATGCACCTATCTTTTGTGCATCAACTGAGATGACCATGTGGTTTTTCTTCTTCATTCTGTTAATGTGGTGTAATCACTTTGATCAGTTTTATGCACTGAACTAGTTTTGCTTTCCCGGAATAAATTCTACTTGGCCATGGTATACGATAACCTCTAAGGGGCTGCTGAATTTGGGTCAATATTTTCTTGAGGATTTTTGCATTGAAACTTGTAAATGATATTGTTTTGTAGTTTTAGTGTTTTTGTTTGGCTTTGGTATCAGGGTAATGCCAGCCTCACAGAATGAGTTAAAGGGTTTGAGAAATACTGCCGTTGATTCTTTAAACGTTTATTAGAATCAGGACTGGGGTATAGTAGCTCAGAGGTAGAGCACTTGCCTTCCATGTACAAGGCCCCAGAATTCATTCCAAGCCCTGGGAAAAAATCGCTAGTAAAACTCAGGTTCTGCCAAGTCTTTCTGCTGCCTGTAGTGGTGCACACCTGCAGTCCCAGACCATGCCAGGCCAATGAAAGAGAATTGCTTGAACTCAGAAGTTCGAGGCTAGTTTGGGCAACATAGTGGAGACCCTGTTTCCAAAACAACCAACCAGCCAACCAACTAACCAAACATTCACCAATATAAACATGTTTGCACTGAGAGTTTCTTTGTTGAAGGTTGCGCGTGTGTGTATACGTATGTGTGTTTATGTATGTGTGTATATATACGTGTGTGTGGTATTGCAACCCACGCAACACTGAGCTACATTCCCACCCTTTTTAGTTTTTATTTTGAGATAGGGTCTTACTAAATTGTTCATGCTGCCCTCGAGCTTGCAATCCTCTTGCCTCAGCCTCCTGAGTGCTGGGATTACAGGTGTGTGCCACTGTACCTGGCTTGTTGGAAGGTTTTTGACTACTAATTCAATCTCCATACTAGTTATAGATCTGTTCAGATTTTGTTTAGTCACGATTTAATCTTGGTAGATTGTATGTTTCTAGAAATTTATCTATTTCTTTTAGGTTATCCAGCTTGCTGATGTAAGATGTTTATAACAACTTCTTAGACACCTTTTATTTCTATGGCATCAGTTGTAATGTTTCTTCTTTCTTTTCTGATTTTAATTATTAGAGTCTTTTTTCCTGAGTTAATCTGGCTAAAGGGTTGTTAATTTTATCTTTTCAAAAAAATCAACTGTTGATTTTCCATTGTTTTTCTATTGTGTTTATTTCTCCTCTCATCTTTGTTTCTTCCACCCACTAACTTTGGACTTAATTTGTTCTTTTTCTAGGTACTTGAAGTGTAAAGTTAGGCTATTTGAGACCTTGTTTTTCAATGTAAGCATTTATCATATGAACTTCCCTCTTAGGACTGCTTTTGCTGCATTCTATAAATGTTTATTATGTTGTATTTTCATTTTTGTTTGTCTCAAGCCATTTTTTAGTTTCCTATTTGATTTCTTCTTGGAGCTGGTGTTTGTTCAAGAGTATGTTGTTTAACTTCCACATATTTGTGCATTTTCCAGTTTTCCTTCTGCTGTTGATTTCTTGTTTCATTCCGTTGTGGTCAGAAAAGATACTTGGTATAATTTCAGTCTTAAATTTGTCAAGACTGGTTTAGTGCTCTAACATGTGATCTATCCTGTAGAAAGATCTGTGTGATTGAGAAAAATACGCTTCCATCATTATGGGTGGAAAAGTTGGTGTAGGTCTGTTAGGTCCCCTCGGTCATTTATAGTTTTATTCAAGTCTCTGTTTCTTTAGTGATCTTGTGTCTGAATGTTCTGTCCATTATCAGAAGTGGAGTATTAAAAGTCTCTCTCTGACTATTATCATACTACTGCCTATGCATGTTTCTTTCTTTAGTTCTGTCAATATTTGCTTTATATATTTAGGTCCTCTGATGTTGGATGCATATATATTTATAATTGTTATATTTTCCTGGTGGATGACCCTTTTATTATTATAAAGTGCCTTTATTTATCCCTTGGGACAGTGTTTGGCTTAGAGTCTGTTTCATCTGAAACAAGCATAGTGACTCTACTACCTTTGGGTTGCCACTTCTATGGAGTATCTTCTTCCATCCCTTCAGTTTCAGCACATTTGTGTCCTTATATCCAGGCTGAGTTTCTTGTAGATAGTATATAGTTGGGTCTTTTTTTTTTTTTCTCTTTAGCTTTTCACTCATCTTGTGTCTTTTGATTGAGGAATTTAATCTTTTTCCATTAAAGTGATTGTTGATAATTACTGTTGCCATTTTCCTACTGATTTTCTGTTAGCCTTGTAGTTATTTTGTCTATCTTTTCCTCTTTTGGTGTCGTTCCTTTTATTTGTTAATTTTTTTTATGTTGGTAGGTTTGACTTCTTTCTTTTGTGTAATTTCTGCCGATATTTTTGAGGTTTCCTTGGGACTTACATAAAATACCTTACAGTTGTAATAGTCTGCATTAAGCTGATAATAACTTCAGTTCAACTGATACAAAACTTTACACTTTAACTTCTCCCCCATCACAGTTTCTGAAGTATTGTCACAATTTATATCTAGTAGGACTGTATCTTTAAACATATTTTTTGGTTATACTTTTTTTTTTTGGTTACACTTTTTAAAATACCTTTATCATCTAACTTTTTTGAAATAGTCTTTTATATTAGAATTTAAAGTGATTTAGCTATCACCATTAATAGTAACACAGTATTCTGCACTTGTCTATAAATTTTCCTTTATTAATTAATTTCATACTTTCTTATGATTTTGTGTTGCTGTTTAGCATTCTTTCATTTCAATTTAAAGAGCTCCTTATAGTAATTTTGTTGTTGTTTTTTGTTTTTTGAGACAGGGTCTCACCAGGCTGGCCTTGAACTCACTGTGGAGCCCAGGCTAGCCTCAAACTCATAGGGATCCTCCTGCCTCAGTCTCCCAAGTGCTGGGATTACAGGTATGAACAATTACTCCTGGCTATTTGAGAAAATCTTTATCTCTCCCTTTTTGTTAATACCTATTTTTTATTTTTTGCTTTTTTGAGATGGGCTGGTCTTGAGCTCCTTACATAACCTAGGCTGCCCTCAGCCTTGCCATTTTTCTGCCTCAGTCTCCTGAGTGTGGCATTACAAGTTTGTGCCACCATTTGTGAAGGGCAGTTTTGTCTGGTGTAGTATTCTTGGTTGACAACTTTTTGTTTTGTGTGGTACTAGGGAATGAGCCTCGGTCCTTGAGCAAGCTAGGCAAGCACTCTCCTGTTGAGCCACATCCCCGGCCCTGCCTGGCAGTTTTTCCTTTGGGCCCTTTGAACATACCATCCTACTCCTTTCTCAGTTCAGAAATTCTCATACACTGTAATTATTCTGTGATTAGCTCGTCTGCTTAATTTTTTATTTTCACAGTTGTGGTTTTTTAATGTTCATGGTCTGTAATTAGCTCTCTTTTCTATCATAACTTGCCTATTGTTTATTAAATGCAAATCCCTCCCTTATTCCTCTGGGCATTTGGATTATACGTAAGTCTTGCTGTGATTGCACTTTGCCTCCCTAAATTCTACCTCTTTCATGGTGTTGCCTTTATTCAAGTGCTTGTTGATTGTTGACTGTGATCATTGTTGTAATTGGGAGGCCACATTAGATGTTCTAATAGCCGTTTGTGCCGCTCCCAGGAGGAAGGAGTGGAACGAGAGTGGAGTGGGGACAGGCAGGCAGCTGGGGGCAGGGTCCGGCAGGGCTGGTCCTGTGGGGGGCACTTTGGTGTCTGGTGTGCACGTGAGGTGGGAGATTAGGGCACGGCCAGCTGGCTGTCAATCCTGGAGATCCAGGACACGTCCTCAAAAAACCAGCCTGAAAGCCTGCAGCTGGGCCCGATTGGAAAGTGCTATCTTCAGTTCTTCTGGCCCTAAACCAAGCAGGTTTTTGACAAGGCAGCCTGGATCTGACACCGGCCTGAAGAATGGGGGAATACAGAAGATGTCCTCGATTAACCTCGTGGCTGCTGTGAGCTTTACACACTCTGCAAGTCATGCCTCTTTTTCTACCTTTAGTAAATGCAAAACCTTGTTACCTTTTTCACTCGTCTTGTCCGAGGACAACAAAACCTGGAAAAACCTCTGTGAAGAGCCACCCAGAACCCGGTAACACACGGAGCACTGCCTTTCTGAGCACAGCCCACATCTACTGGGCTACCTGGAGAGCATGTCCAGGGGCTTCTGGCTGGCTTTTCACGTACAAGTGGACAGGGATTGGGTTGTAGAGACCAAACACATGGCAGCTCCTCTTGATGTTCTCCCTTTGGGCTGCCCCGGATCGCCAGGTTTCAGGCCCCTCCTTTTCTGGGCATGCTGCTCTGTCCTCCACATTTAGGACCAGTGTGGAGTCAGGCCAACCCCATCAGCATTCCTTCAGCATCTTGTCTTTAGAAATTCTCCATGGTTTCTCTTCCACCAATGGACCTCATAATTTGGAGTTGCAGATTTAAAACATCTCTCTCCTTTCATTTGTTAGGGATTTAACTTATTTATAGTCTACCATCTGTTAATCTCAAGCTTGGAGAGAGAGCTTAGGGATAGATACATAGATTTGGGAGTCATTTGAATAATAAACGAAAATTTAAAGCATGAGAGGGTACAAAATATTCAGAGTGTCTGTACACAGAGAGAGGAAAAGCCAGCCAAGGATATAATTTAGGAAATTACCCTTACTTAAGGGGTTGGAATAAAATGGGGAATTAATGCAAAGAAGTAATTAGAGAGAGGGAGCAAAAGACTCAGAAGGGCAGAGGGTGGGGTTGGGGATTTAGCTCAAGTGGTAGAGTGCTTGCCTAGCAAGCGCAAGGCCCAGAGTTCAATCCCCAGCACCACCAAAAAAAAAAAAAAAAAAAAAAAAAAAAAAAAAAAGAAAGGCAGAAGACAGAGAGGATAAAGACTAAAAGGTGGTAGATCAGCCCTGACAATAATGCCCAAGGCTGCTGAGTGCCACCTTGCTAGAAGGGGGAGGTCAATGCCAGGTGGAGGTGAGTGATGAGAAGGCTAAGGGAGGCACAGAGTATCATTTAACATGGCAGTGGGAGGGAAGACTTGAGGGGTTCTGGTCGACCCTTGGGAAAATCCCTGCCTTGACCTGAGGCCTCCTGATGACCACATGAAAGGAGTTTTTTCTTTTTATAAGGGGATGGATTGTAAATAAGGAGGGGAGGGGGAGTGGAAGGGAGAGGTGGGGAAGGGGGGGAACCAAGATATATCATGTACAGGTACAAACTAACTATGATGAATGTGATCATTTTGTCTATCTACAATGTACCAATACATGTTCTTGGCAAAAAATTTTTAAAAATTAAACAAAAAATAAGTGGAATAAGTGGATGGAATCAACAGATTGAGATATATACAAACACACACACACACACACACACACACACACACACACATATATAAATGAGTCGTATTGGCAATGCTTGTAATGGGTGAAAATTCTCTGACATAAATCCATCTTTGTTCAGAAGTCATCATCATTTGCTTTTTAGTTTTCTTTTCATGAACAGCAACATTTATTTCACCACAGAATGTCCCAAGAAATGGGCAATTAGGTGTCACAATTTTTTGTCCCTGAGAAAGTCTTCTCCCAGCTTCGCCTCCTCTTCCAGTTGAACGGGATTCCCGCATCTCGCCCCTACTGCCGGTGGCTTTGCCCTGATTCTGCAGTACTGGAGTGGTCACTGCTGAGAGGGCAGGAGAGGGCAGCCCTTCCTTCCCACCAGAGCAGTCCGGCCCTCCAGCAGGTGACCACTGGTCTCCCAGCTCCTGCTGGGAGGTCCCACCATCTTGGTTATATCCACTCGGCCCTCTCTTCCCCTGTGACCATCTCCCTTAAACGCCTTAGGACGCCATTACTTGGCCCCTAAATCTTTGGTGGTTTTCCCATAACCTGACTCCTGACTACCTTTTAAGACACCCCGTGCTCTGACCCTTTCCTTCCCATCTAATCACTCCACACACTGCGATCATGCTCCAGTCAAGAGCCAGCCCTGAGACAGGTGTTGGAATGGAACAAGGAGCTCCTGGCCTGAAACAGAAATGGAAGAAATGGCGTCTCACCATGTGGTACAGTCCAGCAACACAGGCTGTCATGGAGCCATGCGGCGTGGGGAAGCGAGAGGCCTGGGCAGGAGGCGCTAGAAACAAGTCTGCAGCACACTTGGGTAAAGGCAGGTGGTTCTGTGCATTTGCGGAGGGAAAGGGGGGCGCGAACAAGAGGGGAGAGGAAACCTGCGACGGGTTTCGGAGGCACGCTCTGTTCCACCACAGTGGGCAGCGTGAAGTGGGAGTGACCGACCCCGCTGTTGAACCGCAGAGATGGGCCTGGGGCCTGTGCTGGAGGGAGGACCAGTTAGGGGACTCTCTGTCCAGGCAGGGGGTGATGAGGGCCTGTGAGGGAAGGGAGGCTACAGAGACAGCTCCCACCTGCCGGGAGGGAAGGTGTGGACTGGACGGGGACCGTAGCGTGGCGGGCATTTCTGCAGAGAGTGCCTGGTTAGGTGGTGGCGGGTCCCAGAAAGTGTGAGCTAGAGGACAGAAAGGGAGAGGCTGCTGAGCCCCACCTGCCCTCCCCTTCCAGGCCCCGGCGTCCCGCCCCACACACTCTCCGGCCCTGCAGACTGCTCTGTTCTTGGAACACATTTTGTCTTGTGGTCTTGGCTCGTGTTCTTTGTGCCTGGAAGTCCTCGCTGCCCACTCTTCTGTACCTGGTGAATAATAATGATAGTTTGGAGTATAAATGTTAACTAAAACAAAAATTTGAGCCCACACCTCAAATCCGGGTATGACGCTGACTTCTGTGTAAGGGCGATGGGTTTTTTTTTTTTTTTAGTACTGAAGATCGAACTCAGGGCCTTGCATGTGTTAGGTGAGTGCTCTACCACTTGAGCTCAATCCCTCCCACCCGTAGGGGCTATGGTTTGAGCCATGCGTCTTCGGAAACATAATCCCCCAAATCTTACGTTAATGGCCTTTGGGGGTGGGGGGTCTTTGGGGGATAATTAGGATGAATGGGGTCATGAAGGTGGGACCAGCAGCTTCCTAAGAAGAGAGAGCTGAGCTGGCACCTTGTTCCATCTCACGTGTGACGCCTTCTGCCATTTTATGAGGTAGACCATTTATGAAGGTCCTCACTAGAAGCCAAGCAGGCACCAGGACCATGTTCTTGGGGTTCCCAGCCTCTAGAGCTATGAGCAAAAGAAACTTCTATCCTTCATACATTCCCCAGTCTGTGGATTCAGTTTGAGCCATAGAAAATGGATCAAGGCAGTAAAAATTGGGGCTCACAACAAGCCTATGAGGTGGACGTTGCTATTCTGTCAGATGGCGACATTGGAGCCCAGAGGTGGTTAGGTCACTGACGGCCATCCAGACAGTAAGTGGCAGAGCTAGGATCCCAACCTGCTCTCACTGAGGGCCAGCTTGGTGTTCTCGAAAGCTGTGCCACGAGGGCCACACGGCTCAGCTCCCGTGACACCTGGTAAATGGTCCACCTCTGTGGCTGCACCCAGCCTCCTTCTCCTTGCCATCTTTTGGGGCTCCACCTACTCTTTGTTGTTAGCCTTGCGCTCTGACCTTCGGCTACTTTGGGACTGGAGAATGTGGGAACTGGTCCTCTCTGTTCCTCTGGAAGGATATTCCCTCCAGCATTCCTGGGGCCACCTGTCACGTGGAGGAGAGGGCGGGAAGGAGCATCTAACATTGCCGACCTTTTCTCTTTTCCAGAGACAGCTTCTTCCATGGCTTTCACACGTCTGGCTACTCTTTCTTAGTTCTTGAATTATCTTCTTTTCTACTTCTTAACCCTTAATACCAGTGGCTCTTCGGCCTTCTAACCATGGTCTTGTCTTAATGACCACTTACGTATAACAATTCTCAACCCCGTCTTGGTCCCAGGTCTCTTTTCACAAGCACCAGGCATGTTTATCCGCCTACCAACTTGACATCTCAACTCCAGCCTGAGGCCTGGAATCGTGACTTTACTATCTCCTTCCTCATCCCCTTTCTCCTTTGTTTCCCACATCACGGAGTGGTCTGTTATTGGTCTCCCCAGGGCTAAATTCAGAAATCCTGGGTGTCCTGTGTAACTTACCTTGCCCTGACTCCCAACTCCTTCTAGCCATTGTCAGGTTCTGTTGATTTCCCTTTAAAAATCTCTTCAATCTCTTCTCCTTCCTTCCCTAGTGTCCTGTCCGGTCAACCACCTTGGCTTCCCGAGTGGTCTCGTTCCCACCACTTTTCTGTCCTAGCAGTAACTGCGGACATATTTCTAAAATAGGGAATGATTCGGACCTGATGTAGCGTGGACTCTGGGGCTGGACGGTGTGAGTTCATCTTTGAAATGTCTTCCTTAGGACCTACACAGCCTTCAGGGTGTTATTTGTCTCTCAGTTTCCTCCTCTATGAAATGGGGATGATGAAAGATTTCACAATCTCTTATCGAAACCCCTCGGGACAACCTGTTTTAGAGCTCGAAAATTTTAGATTTCATAAAAGGTAGTAATTTGCATGTATCATATATCTGTTAACATCCCCCATAAGAGCTGAGGCAATATCCTGTAATCCAACAGTATTTCCGCAGCGTAACATGAGTATTCACATTATGTGGCGGGTAAACAAAGCTAGAAATAGCTTCATGTCAGTTCAGCTCAAATTCTGCTGCTAAATGAGTTCTACGAATCTTTAGGTGTACAGAGTTTTGGACTGTGGGATTGAGAGTAAGGACTGCGGGCCTACTTTATAAGGCTGGTAGGAAGATTAAATGAAGTAAGTGGGCTTGTAGTTTTACAGAGTTCTTTGAAGGGTGCTTGGTGCACAGTTAGGTGATGAACGTACTGGTTAAGATGGCTATTTCTTTGCTTAAGACTTTCTGAGGATCCCCCTGGGCCCTGGTAGAGTTGTCCTTCCTTGGAATTCTTTTTTTCTTGTACTGAGGATTGAACCCAGGGCCTCCACATGCTAGAGAAGCGCTTTAGCATTGCGCTATGTACACTCCAGCCCTTTTTATTTTTTATTTTGAGACAGAGTCTCACTAAGTTGCCCAGGCTGTTCTCAAACTTGTGGTCCTCCTGTCTCAGCCTCCTGAGTAGCTGGGATTACCAGCAGGTACTGCCCCACCACTAGGTTCTTCCCCTTTGAAAGGCCCCTTCTGCTGAGTGCCTGCCTCGCCCCATTCTTTCAGCTCCAGTTACACGCTGGTGACTCGTTGACTTGTAGCACCCCTTTTTCACCTGGCCATCCCATTTCCTGGTCCGAGTTCACAGAGCTCCCGGCTGGGTCTGGCCCTTGGAGGGTGGCTCTGCAGTAGCCCTTGCTGGGCTGCTGGCCAGCGCTCTGACTCACCTGGCTTCTCCTTTGGGCTCTCAGCTCCCTTGGGGAAGAACGCCTGGGTGACTCACAGCATGCCCCCAGTTCTCATTGTTAGGGAAGTCAGTAAACTTCCTGGACTGATATGTAGTGGGCATCTATGCATCCGAGGCCCGGAGCTGAGCCTTTTGCGCAGTTGTTCCACCCAGAATGTGAAGCTCCTCTTTGAGGTGGTGCCGTAGCCCCACTTGCCCTTGGCAGGGCTAGCTCACTGATCGCCCAGCTTCCAACTCCCCCGTAGCTGTCCTGGGTCACCCTCCTTCCCGCTGAAGATTTTGGCCCTTGTGTCTCATGGTTTTCGCTGCCAGCTCGGCCCTCCCACGTCCTGGCCAGACGGCAGCCCCTCCCCGACTCCCTGTCCTGAAGGCCTGCGGCAGGCTCATTTCCCTCACCTCCCGCTGAGGCCACACTTTCGACACCAAGCTCCGTGCTGCCCTGGCCCACTCTGCGACCCTACACTCTGGTTCCCCCCACAAATATGCTCCTTTAAAATCATCTTATACTCAGGTGTCCCCAGCACATGGGTCCACCTAGAAAGCATGGCACACTGGTTTTGTCTGTATTTTTTTTTTAAAAGAAGCATTGAATGCCATTAAAAAAAAATCCAGTCATTTCCCATGAAAATTCCAATGTGTAACCTCCCTTAGGAGAGAAAAATGAGAAGATCTGCACTCAAGCCTTGCATTCCTCCGAGATCCACAGGCCCGAGCTCTCCCATCTGCTCCCACCGCTCTGCTTCTCTTGTTTGTGTTATCTAGTGGCCGGAAGGCACCCGAGTATGTGACCTGTTTTGAGTTGGAAACTTTTCAAGGCAGGTAAAAATCTGTTTACTTTGACCAACCCACAGTGTTCCTGGTCATAAAACAGCGCAAATGGCTGTGGCTACTGTTCATGAGCCTTTATTACACCCTTGGCTCTTCACATAGCGTGTGCCTCTTGAGCCTCACGCATATGACAATTCCTTCTTCCCACACGAGAAAATCAGACGCGGAAGGGTGAAGAGTTGCTGACACACAGCTGGCGAGTAGCCGGACTTTGGAGGAACACTGCAGAGATGGCTCGGAGTAGCAGAGCATTTAGATCATTGGGCAACGAGGGAGACAAGAGCGCTGGTCCCGGAGGGTCTCTGACACCTTGACGGAACGCTTCCACTTTCCACAGACCACCAAACCTTCTTAGGGTAAGAGCAGAAGAGCTGTAAGATTTTTGAAAAGCAACCTCGTGTTTGTAAAACTCTTGAATGACCTGGTTGTGCAGGGTTGAGAACAGGTATAAGTGATTATAGGTCCAGAATGGGCTCTAATGGGGCGGGCAGCCGAGCTGGCTCAGGGAAGGAGGGCGGCAGCCTGTGTGGCCAGCGTTTGCTCCCTGGGACAGGGTGTGCGAGGCCTCGGGGCGCTCTGAAACACTGACGTCTTTCCGGTAGGGATGTTAGGGGGGAACCTGAGACTACCTCACACTCTGACTGCAGGGGCTGCCAGCTCCGGTTCTGGGGGCAGACATTCCTGCAGCTCGTCTCCCCTTCCTCTTTCTCCTTGCTTCCTGCAAGGCATGGCCCTGGCTTCTACCTCTGACGCAAATGCTCCCTTGGCTCAGGAGGCAGCCTCCGCTCCTTTGGCTGTGATGCAAGGTGGCCCATCTGCCTGAGACTCGATTTCGGACACTTGGGACTTACCACTTGTCCTGCGTCTCTCAGGGAAGGAGGCTCAGGGTCTTCCCGGCAGGACGGCACCCAGGCGGCACTACTTGGAGAGAGAAAGTAGCAGAGGTCACTGTTAACTTCCAGATGTGGGAAGGGTCTTCCTAGAAGCCCAGACAAGTCTCTGGGCTACACTGTGAATTCAAGGCCAGCCTGAACTACGTGGTGAGACCCTGTCTCAAAAGAAACACACTGAACCAAAACAACAACGAAAACCCAAAGAACAACCTCCGGTAAGCTCCCTGTTTATTCTTCGTGGTGTTGTTCGCAACCTCACACACCTGCCACTTACTCACTTGCCTCTCATCTCTGCCCTTGCTCGCCCGTCAGTGGCGCAGGAACACGGATTCTGCCTTGTCCACTTCCCAGCCTGGAGTAGGCCTGGCAGCAGGAGGCCTGAGCTCGCTGTGTATTTGCTGGAACTACCAGCTTGTGAGCAATTTGCATCCTGCTCTTAACTCATTCTGAGCTCCCAGCTGCTTATCCAGTGGACTTTTACCGTTTTTGTGATCAGAAAAAAAGCATAAATATTTTTTCCTCTGTGCAGATGACACAATGGAGAGACAGCTCAGTGATAATATTTGAGAACAATGAAGCAAGCATTCTTTTGAGTCTCAAGTACGTGCGAAAACTGCTGGTGTGACAGACAGTGTCTGCGGGGCTGGATTCCTGCTGGGGCGGGTGGAGCACAGCTGTGTGGAGAGAGATTCCTCTCTACACAGCCGCTGCTGTCTGTCCGCAGGGCTGTTGAGGGCAGACAGGACCGAGGTGTGCAACTCTGCATCCAGGAGGCCGGCAGGGCCGCTCATGCGCTGCCGTCTCGCTCTCTTGCCCGTCTTTGATCCGCAGGTGCTGAGATGTGTTTGGCACCCCAGTTCCTGGGCCTGTCTGGTTTACATGTGGACGGACCCTGAGGGGTGCGGGTCTGAAGGAGGGCACTGGGCCTTTCCCTGGGCAGGCCCCTGCTCCCCTAGGAGACAAACTGGGGCTGATCTGGATCCAGGTGTTGAGGCATCTTTCGTCCTCTGCCACCTGGAGCCTGCTCCTCCAGGATGCGGTTACCAGGCCTCTGCCTCTGCCCTATCCCTTCCCTCTTCCCCTTCTCTAATTTAACCATTCGACACACAGGGTGCAAGGCCTGTTTCCTGTGCTCAGGAACACTGCTGCTTAGGTGACCCTTATGGTTTATATCTTGATGTTCTTCCAAAGCTTTATGAGCTCAGAGGTGCTGGATGATGACAGGATCACAGGGAATAATACCCATCGGTGGTTTGGTCCCCTTGAGTTTATCACTGAATGTGATGTGGGGAGGTGAAGCCTGCTGGTTGGAGGAGGTGGGTCCCTGAGGGTGTATTCTGGCAGAGTCCATCTCCCTCCTCCTCCCTTGATCCCTCTCTGCTTCCTGCTGCCACACCATGAGCTGCTTCTCCTCTGAGATGCTCCTCTGCTGTGCCGTCCTGCCTTGGAGCAGCCGACTCTGAATCAGCAGAGACTATCACACCACGTATCACCAAACTGGGAAAAGATCAACATTCAAAATCCCAAGAACAGTTTCTACTGACTCTGTATGGCTCTCACACCATCATGAAGTTGAGAAATCATCAAGTTGAACCAATGTTAAGTTGGGGGGTCTCTGCAGTTTGCTTAGCTCTCTTTCATCTGCTTAGGGTGTCCGCTGGCACCATAGTTCATTTGCATCTCTTTGCCTCATTCTGGGGGAAATTCAAGGCTTTTTGAAAATTTCTGTGACCTCTGGGGACTGACAACCTCTCAGTTTCTGTGTCTTTGGTCCCACTCATCAACGTTTCCTGGTGATTCTTACTCCTCTGCTCCCACCAGCTCCAATTTGGGTCTTTTCATGATTTTTCCCTCAAAATTACTTGCTTGGATTAGATTGATTAGGAGTATCCATGGAGATATTTTGCATATTTCCATTGGCAGATCTAAGCAGATTAGAGAGGCAATTCCAGAAACTCCAGCACACATTCAGGAAACTCATCCTTAAAACTCTGTTCTTCTAGAGCTAGTCTCAGTATCAAGAATATGCAACAGTTAGGGTTCTCCAGGGGAACAGAACCAATGGGAGATGGAATATACGTGCATATATATGGAAGCAGAGAGAGCCAATGACCCGCCATCTGCAAGCTGGAGACCTGGGGAAGCTGGTGGTTTGTCCAGTCTGTGTTTGAAATCCTGAGATTCAAGAGAACCAATGGTATGAGTTCTGGTCCAAGTCTGCAGGCCTGAGAACAAGAAGGCTGATGGTGTATGCTCCCTTTTGAGGGCAAGAGAAGACCAGTGTCTCAGCTCAAACAGTCAGGCCGAGAGCAAATTCGTCCTTCCTGCACCTTTTTATTTTATTCAGGCCTTTGGCAGAATAGAGGAGGCCCACCCACATCGGGGTTACATGTTCATGTCATTCTCAAGCCCCCACAGACATACCCAGGAATAAAGCTTAACTGATATCTGGGCACCCTGTGACCCAGTCAAGTTAACATATAAAAGTAACCACCATCAAGGCTCACTAGCCCTTTGTAGGCCAGGTATCAGATGACTGTGGCTGTACCAGAGCTTTAGCTGTAGGCCATTCAGAAACCGTATTTTATTTTACAGATATAGAGGATTTAACATCATGTAGTTGGTTTCAAGATATATAATTTTTTTATCCCTTTTCTTCCTGAACTTAATTTATTTCTCAAAACTCATGACCTAACCAAATATAGTTTTCATTTAAATTACAAATGACTTTCATTAAAATTACAAAGCATATAATTTTCTGCTCTAAATAGAAAAGCCTATCGTTATGAGCAAGACTGCAAAGAACACAAATATCCCGGGTACTCAGTTACCTTTATTGCTAACCTTCTCAGTTACAGCTTAATTTTTCATGGTTTGCATCACGCTAGAGTTAGTATAACTATCTCGCACTTTCCATCCAACAATAAAAGTATTCAAAAGCTTTCCGGGCATTTAATTACATTTGTCAAGGCATATACGTGTTTCTTCAATTCTAATCATCCTAAAAAGTAACGTACGTGATACCCTTTCCGTGTGCCCAGGCGGAGCTCTTTACATCTAGACGAGTGGTGACGAAACTGTGGCACACGTGCTCAGCTGGGTCCCTGCTCTGAAAGTTTCGCCGTTACTGATCTATCCTCACTCACTTAGCTCTCTGCACCAGTCTACATGATTGCTGTTTTTGGATGAGGGAAGGAAGCACAGGGTGGTGTTGGCCTGTGGTCACTGGTTAGTGGAGCCCTCATGTGGGCTATTCTCTGCTAAATCTAGGGAAAGTCTTCTCGTATGTATCAACCACGAATTTCTGCATCTTCCTCTTTCCTCATCTGCAAGGAGAACATGGCCACAGATACGCTGTATAACTGGTGACTATGTTTCAATCACAGTCTGTTTATTTCTGTCAATTTTTCCTTCTGAGTAATTCCTGAATGCATTGTAGAAGTGACCTCGCCCGCTGCCCTACTATCTGGTGTCCTCTGCTACAGGGCTGTGCTGGGACCTGGCTCACTCCCAGAGATCTTCCTTGGGGTGACAGTCGGGCACATCTTTTGGGAACCTCACCCCAGAAAAGGGCACAGTTGGGGTTTGGTGGGAAGGCGGTGGGAGGATTTAATGAGATCTGCTGGAGAGGGTGTAGCTTGTTCTCCTGTTACCAGTGATCAGAAATGGAAGGCAAATCAGCTGAGTCAGAGGCCAGCAGGGGAGATAAAGTCAGCTGAGATCCTGCAGAGCCGCACTCCAGAGAGTAGCTGTTTAGATACTGATAACCATGAAGTCTGTAGGGGGCTGAGTGCAGTTTGCGTGGGCAGCGCGCGAAGGAGTGCGATGGCAGGGCTGCCGTGGCTTGGATAAGTCTCCCCGGAGGCCTACGTGTCAGTCTTGGTCTCCAGAGCAGCGGTGTTGGAAGGTTGCTGGAAGTCTGCGGAAATGGGAGGTTCTCAGGTCAGTGGAGGTGCCCTGAACGGGCTTCTGAGACTTCAGTCTCTTCCTCTTCTCTTTGCTTCTTGGTTCATGGTAGAAGCAGTTTTGCTCTGCCACACACTCCTGCCATGATGTGTCACCCTTGACAGAGGTCCAGGACAACGGGTCACCCAAACTTAGACTAGGATCTCTAGAATTGTGAGTCCAAACCAACTTTTCTCAGTGTGGGTTAATTGTCTCACGGGTTTCACTGAGGCAAAACTGACTAACAAAGAGTGCCACTGACTGTCAGACCCTCCTGCAGTGAGATGCGAGGGCCGGGTGTAGAGTCTTCCTGCACCATCTCCCTGGTCCCTGGCCCAATCACTGGGTCTTGGCTTTGCTCTCTTGCTCCTTCCCTGTGTATTCTCTTACTTCCACTCTGAGCACAGCTTTGTCTGGAACACGAGATGGCTTTGGGTTCTTGATATCTAGTAAGATAGAACCACAAGTACATAAAGGCCCCACCGTACAGAACAGGAAGTAATGGTGTCAACCTGAGGTCAAAGAGGGAGACACGTCTATCTCGGGTGTTAGAGGAGTCCTCATGGAGAAAGTGGCACTTGAATTGGTCTTTGACGGTGTAGACAACACTGCTGGAGGGCCTGGGAGGGAAATAAGAAGAATGTGGCTCAGTGAGGCTGAAGCAAAGGGTGTAGTGGGTGGAAGGGGAAGCTAGACAGGTAGGTCCAGGCTGTCTGGAGAGGCCCTCAACTGTTGGAGCACCTGTTTATAGGGGAAGGAGGACCCCCCAGGTCAGGACTGGGAGATGGACTGGGCAGAGCTGTAATACTATTTCCATGTCCTCCCCTGGACATGTGCATCAGGCAGACAGGTGGATGGGGGCTCTCTAATGGTGTAAGGGACCTGGGATGGAAGGAACAATAATGGGTCAAGATGAAGCAGAGGTTGGTGGGAGAAGACATATGGGTCATCTCTTCTGGGACCAGGAAAATAACCAGTTGGATGCTCAAATCAGAAGCCATAGCATTGTCCTGGGGTCCAGCCTTCTTTTACTCCTCATAGTCAATTGGTCACTGTGCCCCACCAGTTCTAGCTCCTGTGAGGCTATCTGGACATTCCTCTTCATTCCACCATCCCACCCCACCTTGGTTCTCTGCTGGACCACTGTAGCATCCTTCCAACGCTCCCTCATCCCTCCACCTCCTGGAAGCTACCAGAGAAGTCTTACTGATATTCACGTGCAATCATCTCGTTTACCTGATGGGTAAAGTGTCTTGTGTCAGCTGCAGGCCAGAATCAGAACTTCTGAGGACTGGCAAACAAGGTCCTGTGTGGTGCGTCCTTTTTACCACTTATGCCAGTACCCTCCACTTGTCAACATTTATGTTTCAGCTCCCCTGGATTCCTTATATTTTCTGAGAACATGGTTTTGACTTTAAACATTTGGTTCTCTCTGCCTGCAAAATCCCCTTGCACCTTGTCTTCTTAGTAAACTTCTGCCCAATACAACCTCACTGACCTGAGAAATAACTTCCATGGTTTGGCTGTACTCGGAGCAGGGTTGTCACCGTCCACATGGAAGACGCAGATGTGTGCCTCTCAGACATCTTTCAGAGAGGGGACTGCAGGCACATGGTGAGCTGATGGCCCTGGCTCAGGATTCCTTCAGGGTCAACTCCAGCGCCAGCTCAAACCTTTTCAGGGAGGCCTCTGCCACAACTGAGTGAGGCAGAGCTCTAGGCCTCACCATTTATAGGGACCATAATATACATGACATATGAATTAGACAGACGGGTGGGAAGGGAGAGTTGCATTGGTGACCTCCAGACACATAACAAGAAGTGAGGGCAACCAGCAATTGAAAACTAAATGTGAGAGCCAGAGGGCTCCTTACAGCTTCCAAAGAACCCTTCATTTCAAACAATCGGTCAAGAAAGAGAGCTGAAGACAGAGCCCGGGATTTAACAGACAGAGTGGCTGAACTCCAAAGATGGTTGAATGCTCAACCAAGGCAGCTGCATGGGGCCATGACACGAGGTATGGAGCCGCCAGGCAGATCCCTGGAGCCTCAAGCTTCTCCGGCCTCAGAGCTGCACAGGTGCTTCTGCATCTCCATCACGAGTGCTCACTCCCACCCTGCCTGGGATGACAATGCAGAGGGCCTCCCCAAGAGTCAAGAGGGGTCCCTGGGCAGCTGCCTCTACCTCCTGTCCTGGCTTTGAGACTTTAAAACCTTGCTCACTGCACAATCTGGCTGGGGACATGCTGGTCCAGTAAAGAGGAAAAGGACTATATCCTCAAGGGGCTACCGGATCTAGCCAGCATTTACTCATATTCCCCAGTAAAGGCTCTGGGCTCTGCCCTCTGTCCTCTTTTGCCCTCTGATCAGCCCCGTTCCTCTCCTGTGTGACAGGGAAGGAAACAGATCGCCTGTTTCCAGGGATCTTCCTTCCTGCATTTGATTCTCCTGTCTGTGTGTCTTACCATATGTGATTAAAAGGAGTCCCGGGTACATCTGTATGACAGATGCCGCGTTGTGTGGGGCTGCCTGCGAATCAGACACTCTGTACGCTGCTGGATAGTGGTACTGGCGAGGACCCTGTGGGCAAGAAAGGCAGACTGTACCCAGAATAGACATCTGTTCTTGTGAGAATGAATTGCTGACCTTTTTGGAGAGAAGGAGCCAGACACAGACAAAGTACACCTTTTGGCTGGGTGGTATCTTCAGGGAATAGTGCCACGCGAGGCTTAGCACGGACCCCTGTGCTGCCAGATGGGACATTCCAGAGCTTTGGGGGCTAGACTGTCCTTTCCAAGTGTGAATCCATGCTGTGGGCATATATGGCATTGGTCTTTGTCACCACGGCCATATCGATTGAGAACCCATTGTGCTGGCACTAGGGTGGCTACTAATGGAGGCTGGCTAATGTCAACCAGCCAAGTCACTTTGTCCACTTGCTGTCTCTTTCACTGCAGATACTTCCTGGACCATCTCTGAGACCAGGTATTGCAGCTGGGCTCTCCAAAAATAGTTGAGAGACAGAGTTGGGCATGGAGTTGTTTTACTGAGGAGCAATATCTGTTAAAGGAGAGGGGAAAGGAGGACTGAGCAGGGGGAGGCATCAGATAAAGCAAATATGAAAATCCCTGCTGGGCCAGCGAGGCGGCTCCCAAGCAGAGACTGCTGCGAGACCAGGCCCTTGGTCTGCCATCTTGCTCAGTCACTGGCCTGCGTTCACTCCGAGGATAGAGTGGCGTTTGCTGTAAAATTGGGGCAGGTCCTGATGAAGAAAACAGCTGGAGGCTGTCTGCTGACCACATTCCTCACAGCTGGATAGCACAACTTTTTGCCAAGAGGATCTGGAAAGTGCATCTTCCTTGCTACTAGGCGCTCAGATAGCTTGAGGATGAGGGCTTGGGTTTCCCCACAGGAAAACAACTGAGTTCAACAGAGGCAGTTTCTCACAGGGAGGAGAATTTAGAACGAGAATGTAGCAGAAGGACCACAAGTACCAGTTGTGCTCAAAACCAGCTACGGTGCATGAAGCCTGTACTGCATGACCTTAACTCCTCTCTTCTAGAGAGGCCCCAGAGCTGTGCTCACTGCTCCTCACTTGGGTGTGGTGAGGGGCATCCACACAGAACGAGGTGTAGACTGGCAGAGCTGCAGAACTCACTTCTCCGTGAGAGAGGACTGAGTCCAGCCTGGGAAGTGGTGAGCTGCCAGCCTCAGCACCTGGGAGGGTGCTCAAGGTCAGCGTCAGCTTTGGAGCTGAGGTCAGACTCGGGGTGGCCCCAGTCTGCGACCAGGCCTGGCAGCGGTATATGTAAGGGCCTGTCTGTTCCTGCCCAACAAAGGACTCATCTAGCGGGAAACCTTGGACATCTTTGTTCCCGAGCTCCTGGGGAGCAAGTGGAGAAACTTTGTCAGGTCTGCCTTGTGGTCTCACAGCTCCGAGCTCCCACCTGCCTTCCATCCTTTCAGAGTGTTACCAATAGCTCTGTCGCCCTCTGCTTCTTGGAGAACCCCGCCAACACTGTGCAAGGCAGACTGACCCTGAGTGCTGTGGGGCACCTGTCTCAACAGCTGGTGCCTCATTGACCAGCGGAACTCCCAGCTCAGCGTCAGGCTTCAGAAATCCACATGCGCTCTCTACAGCGTGGTGCCTGCTGGCCACTGGGCAGGAAAGAGCCAGCAGCCAGTGTTTGTTTGTGAGTTTGTGATTCCCAAGCACAGCTTAGGGCCTGAGGACTCTGTCCCCTTGTGGGCCTCTGCAGTGTGGACTCCAGCCGGGTCTCCCCACCAGATCCTGCTCTGCTTCCCTGAGGGCCAGCTGAAGAAAGAGACTTACAGACTGGGTTGCAGGGGCTGGAACAGCAAGAGATCCCAGAGCCCAGCACCTCTCATACAGGAGCTGTGTTCGGAGAGGACTGGAGCCATGGGCAGACGGCAGCAGGGACAGTGTTTCAGGAGGGTTCCTGCCTCGGGCAGAGGGTCCTCCCGGGTGCTGGGGGTGGCTGCAGGTGCTGAAATGGTTACAGAGAAGATGAGGAAGAGTCATGTTATCAGAGGCCTTTACGGCCACAGAGAGGGGATCCGGAAGAGAGGAGAGAGCAAATAACCAAACCACCTCGCTCAGCCTCCTGAGCAAAGCACAGATTCACCGTGTCCCAGCAAAATGAACTAAGGTCGCCACCAACAACCTGCACTCCTGCTGCCGGCTGTATTTACTGTCATTTTGAAACTGCCAATTTTGTAGGCTGAAAACAGTGAAAGACTTTCAATTTTGAGTGAGTTTATTGGATTCAACCTAATCATCTTAGTGCATTTCCTTTTGCTGTAACAGAAGGTCTGAGACTGGATAATTTATAAAGGAGGGAAGTTTACTTAGGCCCATGGTTCTGGAGGCCTGGAAGTCCAAGATAGGAAGGCATTTTTGATGAAGGCATTGGGCGCCTTCATACTGTGGCAGAAATAGGGAGGAGAGAAAAAGGGGCATAAACTCTACCATAGTCAACTTACTCCCACAAGAAAAGCATTAATCTTTCCATGAGGGCTGCATTCCTGTTACCCAAACACCTCCCAGTATGCCTCACCTCCCCAGCTGCCACAATGACAAATGAAGGTTCCAACACATGAACTTTTGCAATAGGCGCTGAAACCATTGCACCACCACAGAGAGCTGAATTCAAGTTAAGAATGTATCAAAAAAAAAAAAAAAAGAATGTATCAGTAGTGTACTGCTCTGCCATAAAGGATAAACTTGGGTCATTTGTAGAAAAATGGATGCACCTTGAGACCATAATGTTAAGGAAAATAAACCAAACACATGAGCTTAAATATCACATGGCTTCTTTCATATAAGAAACCCAAAATATAAATAAAAGATAGCTACTAGGAAACAGGGAGGTAGATCTTTTGCAAATGGGAAGGGGACCAAGAGATGGAGGAAGAGGGGAGAGAGGAAAGGGGAAGAGGATGAAAAAAGAATTAAGGTGTGTTATGTACATGTACCAGGTCCCCACGAGGAATGTAATCATTATGTACTGCAAACACGTACTGAGAAAAAACTAAAAATTGAAAAGAAAAATTAAGGATGTATTTATGCATTCACATTTAAGGTAGCTGTTGTAGATCTTTCCCATAGCCGCTATTCCTGGAGTGC
>PVJO010023815.1:0-25286 GCA_004026905.1 Hystrix cristata
TCAGAGAGGTCATGCTCATCATCCGGCAGCTAGAAGGGAAGTCAGGCCAACTCTGTTACTGCAGGCCTCAGGCCTTCCTACCCCGACAGGAGTCACCTCAGCAGGCCACTCGAGCTGATCTACCACCAGCAAGGTGATCTGCACCTGTCTACAACATGGCAGTGATTTCAAACTTCTTACCAACAGATACGTCGGAAGCTCTGAACGCTTTAGAAATGTCTTCTAAATTAACCTACGTAAGCCTCAGTTTTATCACTAGTAAAATGCGAATATTATTAAGATCTACTTCCAAGATTTGAAAGATGATTAAATAAAAGTGTAAATAAAAGCAACCTAGTACCATGTCTGCAACACGACAGGCACACAAAGGCATGTATCAGGAACAAAAAGAAATTACTAGCAAAACCTTAGTCTTTCCCCTTTAACGCCAGATATAAAAAGATTTAATCACAGGAGATTCCAAATTTTCTAATAACATCTCTGTAAATGAGATGCAATTATGGTGGCAAAATGGACGAAAAAATTCACCCGAACATAATTTCATCAGCTGACTAACTACTTCTATTGCTCACTCCATCTCCCCATTTCTTCTAGAAGTTTTTTTATTTTCCACAGAAGATATATGGCAAGTACTCTTCTCGAGTTCTTTTGTATACTAACTCATCTAATGATCAAAACAACCCTTCCGATATTTAACCTTCTGTGTTTGATGTATTTTATTTAGACTTATGGTCTTAAGGTTAAATAACCCATGGTTTCTCTTATATGAGAAATTCAAAATATAAATAAAGAGCAAAGTAAAAGATAGATGGTAGGAAACAAGGCGGCAAGCTTTGTGGAGATGGGCAGAGTGTACCCGGATGGAGGAAGTGGGAGGGAGGGGAGTAGAAGGGAAAGTGAAAAGGATTACTGAGATAGGCACATGTACCAATTCCCCAAGGTGAATGTAATTATCATGGTTCATAAATACTTACTAATAAAACAAACAAAGCCTAGTCCTTTCTATGAGGTAGTTAGTACTGTGATTAAGCCTGTTTTGCAGTGGAGAAAACTGAGCAAGAAAGGTGAGTCCATCCTCTCACCCATGTTACTACGCCGTTAATCCCAAATAACAAATCTGCTCTAGATTTCATGGTATTGAAAAGTCTTAACGTTACACACAGGCAGGCGGATCAGTTTCTTGTGGTATCTCTCCACGCGCCCAAAGACCTCCTGGCAGTAGCGGCGGAGCTCGTCCAGCTCCTCCTCGATGACGGCCGCATCCAGGGGCTCGCTCTTCTCTATCAGCTGCTCCCCCTGTGCGAGGATCTGCTCGATCTTATTGTGGTTCAGCGAAATTTCTTGCTGGAAAGCCTGAGGAGCACAAATCCCTGCTGAGTTTTTTCACTGTTCTCCTTGAAGTAAAATCTTACAATGTACATATGTCTCATTACGTTAGAAAAACCACGTAGGGTATATGTGATTTACCTTATATGACAACAAGCCAAGAGGCTATTATCTGCTAAGGTGAAACAATTGTAAGCAAAAAGAAGAGTCAGAAATGGAAACGTTAGACTTCTATGATCAGAAGAGGGCCTGTGGTCCCAGGAATTACCATCACAGCCCAAGTGGGTAGAGAATAATGGAAAATTACTTCAACATGTCATAAAGTTAGTAGCACTGGTGATTCCTGATAAAGAAGGGACATGGTCTAAACATTCTGAATTTACATCAAACCCCATAAGGGAAACCATTCTAATGACAAAGCCACAGATTCTTCTCAGATGATTCTTTTTGTTTTGGGGCATATGCATTAAAGCATAAAGTGATAATGATTTTTTTTTTTTTTTTTTTGGTGCCGGGAATCAAACTCAGGTCTTTGCACTTGCTAGACAACCACTCTAACCACTGAGCTAAATCCCTAGCCCCAAAGTGATAATGATTTTAAAGTGAGGAAATCTGAGATTATTTAGACTCACTCTATATAGTTTGAAAGAATAATATGCCTAGGGACAAGTTTCAAATGATAAATTTTAACTTAATGTAGGAGTTGAAATTGTCCAATGATGGAAAAGAGTAACATTCTTGTTTTATTATAATACCCAAAGGATTATGAACATAATGAATATTCTTCAAAAAATCCATCAATCTGGGTGGGGGAGTATAATTTAGTGGTAGAGCATGTATTTAGCATGTATAATGCTCTGGGTTCAACCTCCAGTACCAAAAACCCAAACCCAAACCCAAACCAAAAATTCCATCCATCTATAGTGGGAATAAAATTTCATAAGCTGCCTTGAATATGTTTTCAATTTATTAAACACCCCATTTGAGAAATCCTTATATATAATATATATTCACATTTATAGTTAGCCACTGTGATTTATTTGGTGAAAAATAGAAAAGCTGTTAAAATTAATTTAGCATCTATGACTCTAGGAGATGTAGAATGAAATCACAAGGTAAAAATGTTGTTCTGTTCTAAAACCTCACATTCTAATAAACTATTTGTAGGTTCTAGAAACAAACCAGAAAAATAAGAGTACCAAAAGAAATCCCCAGCACCTTGGCAATCAAGTTACTATTTACAAGTACATACCTTGTGGTGGTTGTCTCTAGGTAGGGTTCTTTATTTTTACTGTCTTTTATAGTTCCTTTTTTTGCTAGAAGAACTTTTTTAGACTTACTTTATATTGACAATCTTTCTTTATATTGATGACATGAAAAATAATTAATCCATTACCTTGAGTTGTTTGATTTTAGCTTGAACATCACACTCAGAAAAATGTTCAATATTAGTGAGCTGCAGATCCATCTCTGTTAGCCAGACCAGAATGCTGTCCCGTGCCGTCTCAAACTCTTCACGCTGGCTAATAAAATGCTGGGTGGCAGAGGAAGACAGTAAAAATTAAAAGTCCACATCAACATACTGAGATGGCACAACCTAGTCCAATGTCCCTCTGCAAAGTCATTTTCTCCACAAGCCATCTCACCTCCCCCGCATGCCTCCTGACACCCCAACCTCACACCATCACTGACATCAAGTCTCAATACTGTTCTTCCACAGCCCAGTCCTGACTTGTGGGCTCTTAATTACAGATGAGCGTAATTCAAACCTTGAGCCTGCGCAAGATGGAGGTGACACGCTTTTGCAGGTTGTCCCATCTCTGGTTGCCTTCGTGAACCATCTGTCTGAGGCTGCATGCAGAGTCGGTGCGGTTCTCCCTGGCCAGGCGGCGGTACTGTTTGTTGATCAGCTCCAGCTGCGTCAGGGTCTCGTGGACCTGTCGCTGGAAAGCCTAGGGCCACAAAGGAGTGCATCAGTGTGAGTCATCGGCAAGGGAGACTCGGACACGGCTTTAGATTGTCATACATTGGTTGTAGCACCAAGGAAGACGCAAGTGATGCCTCCAGAGGCACAGGGAAGGGACAGGCTGATGGCAGTGTGCCTCGCTTATGGAAGCAAATTTATTTAACTGATGGTTTAAGGAGAGTGGTGAACCAATGAAGAACATGAAAAGCATGGGCAATAGTAATAAATCAATGTGTCTGTAAATAAATGTACAAATAAGTCTCAGTGAACGTATGTATTTGTATAGGTATACCCACATGTACAATAATATATCGCTTTTAAAATAACCACCCGGAAACAAATTTTACCACCATAAAATATCACAAAAATATATATGTGAGTTTGAAGTGTTTACTATTTTTCATGCTAATACTGAGAAAAAGAGAATTTTCAAGAGAACTCTTTTATTTGTAAAATATTTCATTTCCTAACTTCCCAGAAATCATCTCAATTCTGGTATCCATTAGGAATAAAATTAAAATCACCTTTTTTGGAAGGCCCTCTACATGCAAGCTGTTAATAACTTTTAAGAAAAGCAGTTTAATAAAACACAGGTACCTTTCCATTAACATTTTTTGAAACATGCCCTGTTTCTTTTCTCTTATCCTCACGAATTGTTCAGTTTTCCTAAAAGCCCTTAAAGCTGGTGCGCCATCCTCCACAGTTGTGGCTATTTACTTTTGAGGCCACCCTACACATAGTTTAGAGATTCTGCAATAAAATTACACTTCCTGCTTTGGCCTTGCAACATAGAACAGCCTTAGCAAAAGTATCGGTTGGCCAGAATAAAGTTTTTATGTTCTGAGGTAATTTGTATGATTTTTATCCTGACATTGGACCAAAAATTTCATAATTACTTAATTGGGTTCTACTCATTTAAATCCCTTTGTTCCACACCATTCACATGCTGTCTGTCATATTCCTGCCTCCTAGATGGTTTTCCTTCTGAGAGTAGCTTCAAGTGCCTTCATCCTAGTAAATCCGACCTTCAGTTCTGTAAAACTTTACTTCCCCAGTGAAAGGTGGTGAGGCAAGTTCGGCTCATGCCAATGCCAGAAGGCAGAGCATGTGTTAGCCTCCCGGAGTGACGGCACGGCCCCCAGAGCAGGCACCCTGGCACATTCAGGCCCTTCCCCAAACACCTGCACAGCTGGAATGAGCAGGGCTGTCCTTCAGCGAAGTTTTCATTCTGTAGCTTCCTTCTGTCTCTTAAGAAACTTAACCACAAGTGTAATGAAAAATGATAAAATTGGTCATTACAGAAGCTGACCATATGGGTAACTTTTGCTATAAAGCTGAGTCTAAAATAGCATCACTAAGGCTCTCATATAATCCACTTTTAGGCTAAGCCAATTATGAAAGGTTGTGACCTTAATGAAGTGAATGTAATCAGACACAGGACAGCGGTGCTGCCACTTTCACAGATCCACACTGGGATGACCTGAATCTACCACCGTTTACTTCTAGAATCTTCACACAGCTGTCCAGCTGTGACGCTTAGATTTTAAACCCCAGAGGAACAAAAAGCAAACTTCAAATTTCCCGTAAGAGACCTCAGTAAATGCCTGGTTAACAATGTAAGAAGGTAAAACACTCCAAATGAATTTGGCTTGATTTTTTTTTGTCTTATTTCTAATATCCTGAGGAGATGGACCAAAATCCATGAAAAGCCAGACAGAGAAAATGATCAGACTGCATCCAGACTGTTTGCTGTCAGTACAGATGAATACACCTGTGCTTATCAGTGGGAACTGAGGGGAAAAGAGAGTTCAAATTAAAAAATGGTCTGTGTTAGGCTATGTCAAAGGACTCTGAGAAAATCAGAGGCAGCTGAGAAGTCAGTTTGATGGTATCTCAGTGGTAAAGTGAACTCAAGGTTGCACACACAGGCAAGGTGCTGGAATCAACTACTGAATGATTCCTTTCTTTAGGAATATAATTACGCCACTGCGTTGTTTATCTCAGTGTAACTGAAAAGAAGGGCCCTGCTCTTTGTTGTGTGATTATAAAATGATTATAAGGGAAATGTTTTATTCAATTCTAGAGGCCACTCTTATCAGTGACTAAAATTATTCATGTGCACCTCAGTTAGATAAAAAAATCAAGAACATATAGTAAGAAGGCAGATTTTTTGTAGTATTTAAAGCCATCATATTTTAATGTTAGAAAAGACAGCTGATTTTGAAGAATTCGGAAATGAAAATAATGCCTTGAACTTTTGGAGGGGAACCATGGTTCCTGTTTTCTAATAGAATTTCTCATTACTATCACTTTATTTGTAATTCTTGATAACCTGAAATTAAAATAAAGATTTCCTTCATGCCTTCTTTGCCTACTTATGAGCTACTACTAACAGTGGCTACTAAGTCACCACCCAGCTATTTGAACAAATAATATGTGGGTGGACAGTTAGTTTATGGCTTGGCACACCAACCACCAGCTGGCTCCTTTCACAGCAAAATAAGCATTAAATATTTGAAATTACAAATCACCTCAAACTTCTTTAATTCTTCCTTGGCAACTGTATAGAGCACCCCGGAAGAGCTGGGGAAAGCAGCTGTCCTTTCTGAAATCTTCAGCCAATCTTCAAAACGAGAATAGTCATCCAGAAACTTCTGCCACAGTCGCCACGTCTCTTCGATTCTGTGGCACAAAAGGGAAGAACAGATTCCCATTATTAAAGATTGTTTGTGCTCCAGAGCCCAGTCTGATGCCTGCGATGGGCTGAAGAGCAGATAAGCAGCTGCTGTGCCGAACAATAACTGTGCCTTGAGTCAAACTGACCAGAGAGAGAGACAACTGTTTGAGCTAAAATAAAACAGCTGTTTTGTTGTTTTTTTTTAAACATGTCCTGCAGCTCTGGGTTTGGAATCAGTCAAATTGAATATTCTAAGCGTGTAACATGAGCTGCTTTGGATATTTGCAAGGAAGTCTAGAAATGCTTTATACTGACAGAATGCACTCGGGGTGCAGTTCCACAGGAAGAAAACTGCTGTCCACATCCAACCTTCCCTGACAAAAATCAACCGATGAGCAAGATAAACATCAAGATTTCAAGAGCCACCAGAAAGCACAATGATTTTGCGATTTAGGTCCTTATAATTTTATAATTATACATCATGACTGTTTTGTCACCTTAAATTTCAAATGGCTAGTAGATGAATAATGTGCCTCTTTTAATTATTCAAATTTTAATAAAAAGATGCTGTTTTTTCATGACCACAAATTCTGCAAAGTTACACTTGTTTGGCAAAGGCATATTTTAATTTTTCTATTTTCTATTTAACCTGTCTGGTCAGACATAACATGGTTTTTTATATTTGCATATTATCTTTACACCTATTTAGTTTCCCAACTAAATGAAGATGAAGGCACGTTTGGGAAGTCGAGGCTATTTTTGGACACAGTGACCAAAGGGAAACACTGAACAGTGGACGCTCTGGGTATTTCTTTTTCCTTTTTGGTCTTTCCTCTTCCCTAACTGCTCATCCCAGCTCACTTAAGCCTCCTCTCCATGGACATAGCACAGATGTTTCTCCACCGCCGGTCTAGGTTTCGTGTTGCCTGCTGGATGGAGTCACACTCGGCGTCGGTGGCACACGCATCGCAGTCATGCAGCAGGACTTCACACAGATTGAGGACGGAGGCGACGCCCGTGCTGTGCTTCTCAATGTCCCTCTGGAGCTCCTGCGGGAAACCAAAAGTGCTTCATTCAGAAATTCCATGTCTACAGGCAGGAAAACCGCAGCAGTAGTGACTGACTGATAAATGCTTGGGCTAAACCGTGATCTGTATCTCACTTTTTTGAATGCATGAAGTGTCTTGAGCCTTGTAAGCTCAAAGATACAGTACAAGAAAATAGATCTAGAAATATTTTGGCTACATAAGCAAGGCCAAAACATAAACCAAACAAATGCAACAGACTACACTAAAACTACTTTCTTCAATGATTGAAAAGTGAGTCCTGCTCTAACTCCTTTGCAGATACACTGCTTCCATTCCAATCAATCAATTAATCAATCAATGGATTATATGTGTATCTGTTAATAACTGGGTCTCAAGAACTGGGATTTAAGCTGTAAGGATCTGCAAGTTTTGCTAAATAGTGAATTCCACTATCATCAAAAGGTATCATGGTTTAAAGGACCTTGGTTCTATATCACACAGGATAGCGTTACTATTAGCAGTTTCCTAGAGTACCTTTTTAGATGTAGCACAGAAATAAAAAGCTTATGCCAAAAAAGAAGAAATTGAATTTCCCCAACTCCCATACACAAAATATTCATATTCTCCATTGAGTTTTGCTATAGGAGTTCTCAAACGTCCCCTAAAGGTCCATGTGTTAAAAGACTTGGTCACCAGTGTGTGGCACTGTTGGGAAGTCATGGAACCTTCGGCAGGTGGGGCCTGGTGGCAGGAAGTTAGGTCACTGGGGGTGTGTCCTTGAAGGGGATATCAGGGACCTGGCCTCTTCCTCTTTCTCTTTTCTTGTGTCCCAGCAACCATGGGGTAAAGGGCCTGCAGTACTGTGCTGCCATGGGCACAAAGTAACAAAAACAAATGGCTGTGGAGTAAAACCTCTAAATCTGTTAGTCAAAATAAATTGTTCCTCTTTATAAGCTGATACCTATATTCTATCACAAGGATAGAAAGCTTACATCATAAGCTTTTAACCCAATTTGCTTCAAGTATTTCATAATTAAAAGTAAGCTCTACAGGTACCATTTTTCTGGCTTGGCCTGTTCATCAGCATCCTTAACACATTTTCATTTTTTGTGTGTGTAATTCTTGAGTTTGTCCAGCCAATTTCTCCCCTTGCTATAATAATTCCTCAATTTACTCAGGTACCAAGAATTTTTATTTTATTGCTTTGCCTCTTATTTTTCTCCTTAACATCATGGTCCAAAGTCTGCAAAAAGACTGAATTAGTGTCAGATGGAATAAGAGTATCTTTGGTCAAATTTTGGATATTTTATAAACTTGACATTAGAAGATAAAGACTATTAAAGTATTTCTGTTTTAGTGAATAGTCTTTTCAAAACTTTAATAAAAGCTGTTTCACTTATGAGCAAGGGTAAAAAGGGATTGTTAATCTAAAAATATAAAACATTACAAAAACTAAAGAGAAGGAAAAAGAGACTTCTGTAGATGAGATCACCAAGTGAATCCAAGGTGAAAGCACAAAGATGTACATGTGAGAGAAGCATTAGGCATTGAACATAATCCACGAATTAATGTATAGCATATTGACATCATTTCCCCAAGCATTCAAGTATTTCCTAAGATCAGTATTGGGAATAGTAAACCAAAGGCTTGAGAGGTTTTCTAATAATATATAAGGACTCTAACACAGAGAAAGATTTTAATCTCAACTTTAATCTCAATTGATAATACAGTCTTGAGTCATTGTATAATGTCTCTGAGTTTATTTCTCTTAATTATAACCCAAAGAAATTGGACAAAATGTTTCCTAAATTTATCTCATATCTATATTTGTTATAGCTCTGCCCAACTAAATCTGTAGGAATTAAGTATGTTGGCAAGAGAAATACAGAAAAACTCTACATAGAAAAACAGAAGCAAATTCATTTCTTATCAATTTAATATGTCCACTTAAAAATTTGTCAGAATTTTTGACTTTTAGAGGCAGACAGCTTTTTATCTTTTACAATACAGATCCTATGGCAGTTAAACTTAATCGTCAATTTGATTGGCTTGGGAGCTGCTTAGTGGATTAGAAGAGTACACTTCTGGGTATGTGAGTGGGTCAAGGGGGTGTGAGCTTGGGGTCTACATTTGGACCTTGGCCCTTTCCTCTCTGGCACTGTTCCCTTGCTCGCTGTTTTCCAGCCTCCATGAAGTGGATGGTTTTGTTCTATCATACCCTTCTGCCATGATGTTTCTGTCTTGGAGCCAGCTTACCAGCAACTGAAACTCCTGAAGCTGTAAGCCAATAAAGCCTCCCTTCCTTTAAGGTGAAGGTGTCAAGTAGTTTATCCAAATAAGGAGACAGCCGACCAATACAGATCCCAAATGGTACAACTTTTGTAGGATAGATTTTTAAAGATTTTCCACAAAGGAACTTATAGCACACATGATATCATTATAATAAAATGTACTAAGTGTTTCCTTTGTGCTAGGCACTCTAATGGCTTTTCTCTTTAATTGGTTCAATCATTTTTTGTGGCATGTATTCTGATCATCAGCATTCTATAAATAAGGAATCTGATGATTAATTACTTTGCCTCAGTTCATTCAGAAAAGTGGTGAGCCCAGAATTTGAACCTAGAAAGTCTTTACTTTTAGTCATTGGTATATAATTTTAAAATAGTAATTTAAAATTTGTTTAAAAAGATACACACATATATTAACACATTAAAAAGTTAAAAAATGATTAGAAGGCATCTAATGAAGCAGGACCCTTTCTATCTATGACTCCTCTTTTCCCAGAAGCAACCAGCTCTATCTTTTGCAGCTCTTTCTTCTAATATTTACCTCTACATTTCTAAGTGACATGATTGTACAGATATTTATTCATTCTTTCAGTTTTAGATATTCTTGACTCTTTTAGACTAGAGAAGGAATAAACTTTGTCATGGATCATTGGGCTTCAATGACTATTACAGCACAATTTATAGTCAGAGCAATAATCATCTTTTCCATGATTATGGTTATTTAATATTTTTCACATTTGAGTAATGGAATATGTTATGGTCATGTTTCTTTTCTTACAAAAAAAATTTCATTTATTTGGAATTAACACTCTGTCTCCTCTTGCTCTCAAATGTATGTTGCTGTCTCTTCTCTCTGTCCCATAGAACTAATTCTCTTCTGATACAATTAAGTCCCTGGAAACCTCCCTCCTCAGGTAGCCACTTCGCTGAAAGCAGGACAGCCACCATCAGGAACGCTGCTTCACCTTCGTCCTGGGAGTTCCCTGTTTTAAATTCTATTTTTTTATTAACATGCATTAATTTTGTACATACTGCTGGGGCTCAGTGTTATATTTTCGTACATGCATGTGATGTGTACTGATCAAATCCTACCTCCCTTTACATAACCCGCCTCCCATCCCAACCTCCGGGAATCACTATGCTATATTCAAATCCACTTTTTAAAAAACTTCCACATATAACTGAAAATGCAGTATTTTTCTTTCTGTTTCTGGCTTATTTCACTTAACATAATGTTTTCTACTTCCACAGGTTTTACTGCAAATGACAGGATTTCATTCATTGTTATGGCTGAATAACATGCCATTTTTCTTTTTCCTCAGTTGAATATTATTCTTCCTGCCATTTTAGATGCTAGAAAAATGGGTGCATAGAAAGTAAAATTTTTATATATTAAATTGTAGAATATTTCTTAATTCTAAATGTTAAGAAATTTTCTCACCCTTTTAAACAAAGTATTCCATTATCTGCTAGATCCCATTTTTGTTTTGGAGAAATCAGATATTTTGCACCCTGAAAGCCTTAAACATCTCTTTCTCCCTCATTTTGGCAAAATTATAATGTGGTGTCCCTGGCATGGTTTCGTTTTGTTTTAAATTTTCCTGGGCACTTGTCGGGCTCTCATGTCCTGGAAGTGTTCATTTTTAATTTGGGATTATTTTTAACATTACTATGTGATAATTTCATCTCCATTTTTAAAATTCGTTTTGGGATTTTTAATTGAATAACTGACCTAGAGTTTGAAACTCTTGCACTAATCTTTTATTTTTATTTATTTATTTATTTATTTTTTGTGGTGCCGGGGATTGAACTCAGGCCCTTGTGCTTACAAGGCAAGCACTCTAATCACTGAGCTAAATCCCCAGCCTAATCTTTTATTTTAATGCAATTCTTTCATATTTTTCATATATTTACCTTTTGGTTTCACTTTGTGGGGAAATTGCTTAATTCTGAAAGTTCCATTTAAAAAGGACAATGGCATCTTCTTTTTTTTTTTTTAGTGTAACAATCTCTCAGTTTTTTAATAAGTATTTTTCTCTTTCATAATATGTTTCCTTTTATTCGCCCCCCTTGTCCTCATTTATTTTGGTTCATTCTTTCATGGTGGAAGATTTCTTAAGTGGTGGAGCTCCTTGCCTACCCACACAGCTAAGAGGGAGGTAGGGCCAGGGTGCAGTTCAGTGGTAGAGCACCTGCCCAGAACGCATAAGGCCTTGTGTGCAATCCCGGCACTGCAGGAGGGAAAAAGCTTAGGACTGCACCCAGTCACTGCGTGCCGTGTCGTGTGCCTGTGTGCTAATTTAACCTGCCAACCAGGAAGTGTCACTGTAAGGAGGCTGGCTGGGGGTGTTTGCCGGGTTCTCTCGAATATCACCACCTGAACCTACATTTCCTCATCCGGTCAGCTTTTTCACAGAAACTGCTCCCGTCTGGGGCTGGGCGATTGGCTACTGACATTCTGGGAGACAGGCTGGAAGAGTCGGCAGTCAGACGTTTGCCTGAAGCATTTCAGGTCAACTCCCTACCTTTAACCTGCTGACCCACCCCTAAGGGTGTGCTGATCGCCAAAACCGAAGTCACTCTGCTTTGCCTTCTCCAGAGAGTGACCCTCCAGGCTGCTGCCAGAGTGAGAGCAGCAGAGCGGCCTGGCTCTCCAGGCCGTGAGGGTCTGCCAGTCTCACCACTCCTGATCCTGACTCCAAAGCGAGGGTCCTCTTTACACCTCTACAGACAACACAGCTCAGCTTTGCCTGGCCTCAGCTTTCCGAGCCTTGGAACTCTGCAGCATGAACCCACTTTTTCCATCCTCCATTCTGCTGCCGTCCTCAGCATTCCCCCAGCTGCTGTCTATCTTCTGAGTTCTATTGGATGCCACTCAGCTCCAACATTTTCTCCCCTCTTCTCTTTGCCATCGAGGTTTTGACCTTTCATCTCCTCTTTACCATGATTTCAGTGGGATTTAGTAGTAGACAGGGCTACAGATGCATTTGATCGACTTGCCACAAGTAGCTAACTCACAAGTAGCTAAACGATCTGATGATGTCTTGGCTACACCACTGAAATTCAACCTTACCTACTATTTTAGAATGGCTCCTGGGAAGACCAGTGACACTAGCACTATGATGTGACACGTGTCTTTTTTAAACACTGCAGTGATGCCGAATCGATTTGCCTCCAGCTCTTCCCTACCCAAAACTTCCCTTCCTCACAGGCAGACCTAACTTCCTTCTCACGTTCCATCCTGGGTCACCCTCTCAATCCACCCGTTATTCTGGCCAGAAAAACAGGTATTCATTTCACCACTGCCAGTTTTACCTGCTGCTCATTAAGCTTTCTCTGTATTTCTTCTGAGTCACAGGAATCGTAGACTATGGGCTTGGCCAGTTCTGACTCAATGTGGGCGAGCCAAGTCCTCAGGCTGCTCATGTTCTTATCCAGCTGCTGGACAGCCACCAGAGTCTCCTTCAGCTTCTTCACCCTGTAAGCAGAAGCCAGACACCCGGTACCAGTAAAAACCTGGCTCACGTCACCCTTGTGTGGAGAAGTGAATGTGGGGTCGAAAGACAAATCAGCCTGGTCCATCCTAGCTCGGCCACTTACGGGCTGCAGAGCCTCACCGTGTCTCTATTTCCTCATCTATGAAATGGGGGATTTTATAGAGTACTTGTGAGATTTCAATACGTGGGATAACGCAGGGTACATTCAGTAAGTGTCAGCAAGTATTACATTGAACAAAGTCCTAATGCTGACAGAAAAGCCATGGTTGTCATGAACACTATTTCCACAAAGAACAAAATTTATAATGCTATAAGGAATACCCGAGAGAAATATTTTTATAAAAACATTTCCAACAGATTGCCATTGAACAGATCATGTAGCCACAGTGCTGATATCGACCAACTATAATTTCGGCACTGGTGGGTTGTCCCCTAGCACTTTTTGAGTTGAAACTCAGTTATGGAGGAAAACATATTTAAGATAAACTATCAGGTTATGGGGGTGAGGCTCAGGATAAAGCCCTTGCCTAGCATATGTGTAGCCCTGAGTTCAATCAATATAAACCAGAAAAAGTAAGCTTTTTCAGAAAAGAGGTAAGTGGCTGGGGTTAGAATCCTTGCCTAAGAAGCACAAGGCCCTGAGTTCGATCCCCAGCACTGAAAATAAAAAAAGAAAAGAAAAGAGATTAGTAATATATTATATTCATTTGAGCAATTTGAGTTTGACTAATGAAAAATCATGTGATGGTAAATCTTGACTAACAGTTTGACTGGGTTAAGAGACACTTAGGAGATTCAGTACAGCATACTTCTTGGTATGTCTGAGAGAGTCACAGGGGTGTGACTTTAGGGACTATAGCTAGTCCCTGGCACCTTCCTCTGGCACTCCTCCCCTGTGCTCTGCTTCTCGGCTGCCATGAAATGAGTAGCTTTGTTCCACCACACCTTTCCACCACAATATTCCTGCTTTGGAGCCAGTTGTCCATGGACTGAAACCTCTGAAACTATAAGCCAAAATAAACCTCTCCTTCTTAGATTATGGGTGTTGGGGATTTTGCCCCAGCAATGGAAAAGCTGATGAGTACAGATCACATTAGGAGCAAGTGAAGACCCAGTGGGCCCTCAGGAGATAGACGACAGAGACAAGATAAACATCCAGTTTTCCACTTTGCTCTAGTTTAGTGCAATATCATGATTTCAAAAATGCTGCCCCCCCACAATGTTCACTTTCTCTAAGAGCGTCACTTATCTAACAAACATATGTGGACATCTTAGGTGTGAGATGCTGGGAAGTCAGAGAAAAATAAGAAGTTTTTTCTCTTCTGAAATTTACAGTCTGTCTGGAAATTTGGATATGTGAACAATGAAATAGAATATGGTAAGAACTAAACTAAAGAAATGAACCAAGTCCATGGCTAATAACTAGAGAGTGATCAACTTCCTGGCCATGGTCAAGTACTACTTCACTCATTTATTCATTCAGTATTTGGTTCTTTCTTTATTCCTTCTATAAACATTTATGGTGCTGGGAAGACAGGATGCTAAGTAACAGAAATATGGCAACAACTGAAGTTTTATACTTGCCATTGAGGAGTGTACACTGTGAGGGAAGAGAAATGAAACAATAACATTTGAACTTCATCTTGAGAGATGGATGCAAGACCAAAAGAATGATTCTGGCAAGGAAACAGACAGCAGAAAAGCAGAGATGCTGAAGACAAATGGTTTCATAGTGCTGGTGAGGCTTGGGATAGAGACGGTGGGGAAGAGAAGCCAAAGAGAGATAACACGGTGGGAGGAAAGAAGGCTGGGAAGGCTGGAGTGAGATTTTAAAGATGTTCAAAGACATGATGGTTTTTTATGCTGTTTTAAGGATAATAGGAACTTGGCTGAGATTTATTAGCAGGGAAGTGATAAGATCAGTTCTGATTTTTGAGTATGTAAGTTTGACATAAAGATGCCGTGGGAATCAGTCCAAGGAAGCAAATAGAATTATCCAACAGTTTACTTCAAAAGGCTGTACTTGGGAAACAGTGGGAAGAGGGTGAGGGCCAAATTGCTAAGCTTATAACTGGCATGAGGTGAGGCAGGGGAAGTCCTTAGTCCAGTCCTATCGAATCTGCATCTCAAGAGGTGTGGCCAAGGAATTTGCATTTTTTGGCGGTGGTGGGGGTGTAGCTAGGGATTGAACTCAGAGTCTTGTCCTTGCTAGGCAAGGGCTGTACCACTTGAGTTAAATCCCCAATCCCGGGGATTTGCATTTTTAACAAGCATCCCAAGTGACTTTTACAAATGCTAAAATTTGTGCTCCTATTGTCTGCCATGAAGCAGAGCAGTACAGTATGAAGAGGCCTGAACAGAGGACCTGGAGCCTGGTAATTAGAAGGCCCCTGCAAAGCTTGAGTTGCTCATCAAGGGTGGATAAAACAGAACACATTTAGCCTATGTAAGGCACTGTGGTAAGGAAATGTTAATTATTTCAAGAAAGCAGGCAATGAAGGTGAGTAAATAGGGAATAGAACCTTCAGAATAATCTGGCTTCAAGGAAAAATAGAACTTTTGATTAACACAGTGTATTCTGTTTAAAGTACCTTATTACTTGGAATAATCTTATATTTATAGGATGAAAGGAAGAAGTC
Organism: Hystrix cristata; assembly: GCA_004026905.1. NCBI lineage: Eukaryota > Metazoa > Chordata > Mammalia > Rodentia > Hystricidae > Hystrix > Hystrix cristata. The sequence continues at coordinate 15,422 of PVJO010023815.1, forward strand.
AAAGGCAGAAGAAAAAGGAGAAAAACTGCAAATGAATGTAGACGATGAGGCAAGGATTCAGGAGAGGCCAGCATCAAGAGCACAAGAGTGGGGACAGATAATCAGTCCTGAAAATAGTTTTCCCGTGGTGGGAAGGGTGTGAGTAGGTGTTCTAGGGGTGGAAATAGTAGTATTTCTCAGCTCTGTTATTACTAAGTAATAGCAGATATTGATGATGAATCCTTGCAGAAGGCCTGACATGGTCGAGTGTACACAGATGGCTCTAGAAAGAAGAGTCGTGCTGGTGAATTCTGGAGATAAGCCTGTGAGCGATGATTTCTGGTCCAGCCCTTATTTAAAATGTAGTTCCGCCTTTAGACCAGGAGGCCTCCTTCTGGTTTCAAAAACATGGTCACCTCATTGGCACTGCTCTTAATAGAAGTCAATGGCAGGTAAGCAAAAATATCTCGATATAAAGGTTGCCGCTTTGGCTCAAATGAAGAGGTTCCTTCTTGAAAACATGAAGATGAATGCGATTTTTAAGGCTAGATGGATGTTGTATGTTTAAAAGTAGAATGTTCTTGGCGAGTAACGACTCATACTTAGAGTCACCAGATATCCCTAGTTCTACGTTGCTAAGATGTCAAATGGGTGATTCCAGCCTGGGAGACAATCCCGAGAGCTTTCACCCCACACACGCCAACTAGCAGCCTTCTCCATCCTCACCCCAGGTGACTCTGGCCACGCCTCCCTCACCGAGAGCCACCGCTCTAAGGAAAACGCCTTCCAGTCAACGTATGTGGAACACTTGGATTTATTTTTAGTTTCTTAACACCGGTATCATCGCTTCTAGTACTGCTTCAGTAAACCATTTCTCTCTGAAATGAAGATGTGATCATATGATGACAGTCATTTCTCCTCCTTGTGATTATCCTCAAAGTGCTGTCACAAAGCTGCTTTTCTTTATGGCTGAGTATTAATAATAAGCATCCGTATTTGATGAATTATAATTAATAATACCTATATGTTAATGTTTTCAGTTTGTAAAAGTACTTCTCTGTATTATCTTATAATTGTTTTAGAAAATGATTATTTAAAAGAATTATGTTCATATTCTATACTGTTCAATATGCTATACTGATAGGGAATGAAAATGTTTTACTGTGTTTATTATGACTCATAATTTCACTCAAAATAAGAATGTCCTAATTAGCTTTGCAAGCACAAACTGCACCCAGTCCTTGACACTTCATGGAATTGCCTTGAACAATATTTCTAGGAACTTTTACATACAATCCACTCACATTTCTCTCATTCATAAGACAAAATTAACTTGGATAGTGGTCAATGAATGACGGTTTCAGAAAGGCTGCTGGGCGCAAATCTCAGGAAGCACATTCCGTGAATGACCACAGCATGAACTTTAACTTGGAATTTAACGTGGCCCCGGCTATAGTGCCGCAGACTGAAAGGACAGTCTACTATGAGTGTTCTCACCAGGACAGGACTGAAAAATGGCACATAACACAGAGATGTCCATCCTGATTTTACCCCTATAAGAACGTCCTCCCGGCAGCCTTTCCCACGTGCCCACCTTCCTGTTTGGAGATTTGGTGGGGTCTGAATACTGACTATACCTTGGAATGGGATTTTATTGCAAATTTGTTATACTATTGAGGTTCACTAGAAGTTGGAGTGCTTGTTTCCTCCCTATCCTTGTTTTAACTCCCTGATTTTGTTTATGGACAACTTGGCCTCCTCTAACCTAAATTCTCTGAAAAGTTGGAATTTCTCCATTTGCATTTTCCCTCCACCTGCCATGCTAAGCTCAATGTTTTACACAAAGTTGGACGTTATTTAAATGCTTGCTAATCATGAATAATTAGTATTCTGAGTTAACATTTTTATTTAGTCAACATTGTAATTAAAAATTGATATTACATGCCTACTTTTTTCCTGTAGGTCCAACATTTGCAAATACTTTGTCAAGTACTAACACTCATTGATTTTCTTGGTTCAGAACACACAAATCTGATCAAAAGATCCAAAACACAAAGGGATCTGAATAAACACCATTCCACTGGACTGTCCATAGCAGCAAAATAAATTACAGGATTTGTAATGCAGAATAGTATTGTATGAGTTCCAAGTCAGGGTGGTTAGTGTATAATATGTCAAGGGCATTGTGACATGGAAATGCTTGTTCATATAGTCCATTAGGAACAAGTTCCTTTTTTAACCTCAGGTATAAATTTAGTAAAGGCAGAGGGGGTGGACATTTAAGTAGTTCTCCTTTATCATTTTTTTAAAAAAGTGTAATTTACTACAAATAGCAAACTACATTGTTTGTGGGGGGAGCAGATGTGAGCTGGGAGAAAGTGGGTAGTAAAACCTCCATAAACTTGCCCTGGTTTATTGAACTTGATATTTGTAAGTCAGGGATCATAAGATAAATGCCTCATTTTTCCCATTATTTTCTTTAAAGGAAATCCTTGGCTGAAGAGTCACAATATTTTAATTATCTATCATTGCGAGAAGTTTAAGCAGCATTGCTTTTAGTAGCACCCAGGATTATAATTCAAAATAGAGGCTTGCAGGTGTCACATATCTGGGTGAGGGTAGCAAGCCCAATAAATCTTTAAGTCCTTGCAGTTTATGGTTCCTTCCTCATAGTCCAATGTGTACCTCAAGCACCTGACCTTGGTTAAGAGGAATTCTGTTAAATTCAATTGCCTAGCATATCAACACTGTCACATGACTGCATATATATAAGTATATATACAGATCTATATATATATAGTATATATACGCATGTATATCTATTATACTTATTATCTACTATTTTATGCATATATCACTACTTCTCTTCAAATTAATTTAGTATACCTATAACTCAAAACCAAACCAAACCTAAATTCTAAATATCATAGAACCAAGAATATCATTTATAAATCCTGTTCATCTATAGGAATTTATTTGGGGGAATAAAATGATGAAAGAAAAATGCTTTTAAAAATTATAAGAAACATTTTTATCATATTGTTATTCTGACAGGAAAAAAAACCCAGGAACTAAATATTTGCATAATGTATTAGTTACTATTTTAGATATAAATTTGTACATTTTACCCATCTTACATTTTATAAGATTTATATTGGTGAGTGGTCAAAATTAATTGACAGACACAAACAAAGGCAATCTTTACGCGAAATCCTTCACACAGGACTCTGAAATCTGATTCTTATTGATTAAAGAGAAAGTTTTCGGCTACAAAGCTGTGAACTGGCTAAGGCAGAATCTCAGTTTGTGCCAAAGCCCAGCCTTTAAATAGCAGGCGATGGCCTCACTGGTCTTTCTCTGAGTCTCCTTCCTGTGTTTCAGCGTCTCTCCATAGCCATCCCCCTTGCATGACGCATATGGTCCAGGAAGAACTGTAATACCAAGTCATAATAAAGGCCATTAGCCTTTCCACCCAGCTGCACAGGCCCAGTAAACGAACGAGAAAGTAAACCAACAAATAACTCTTTGGAGTCCATGGCACACAATCTCCTAACACCAATCGCCTTCACCAAATGATGCAAAAATAATTCTGGATTAAAACTTCCGGCATCTATGCTATAAGCCCACGTAACCCGAAAGCTACGCGCCATGGAAGAAACTCAAGGAGATGCCTGCCTGGTGACATCGCAGTTGCAGTCTGGGAGGTCTGCATCCAGCCTGCCGTCTTCTGCCATCCTTGGGGCACGCAGGTCCTCCACCACCACCATGAAGCTCCCTCTTGCACAAGTTAGGGTCTGCAGAATAGAAGGCTAAATCCCGAGTAGGGATGAAAGTTTCCCCTTCTCTGGGTGGAGAAGTTTGAAAATGCTCACGCCAGACAAATGGTGGTAGTCTCTGCCTGATAACATGACACTGAGTGGTGACAAGTGGTCATGTTTCTAAATAAAACCTGCATTCATTAGCATGTGCCAGGCTTGATCTCCTGGAATGTAGGCCACGAGGGTAAGAAGGGGAACAAGCTCAGTGTAATCTGCAGGAAGGAGGCGGCTACAGGTCTAAAGAAAGGATATCAAAAATAATGCAGGCTGCAGATGCTCCACCCTTCTGGAAGGATGGCCAACTTTCCTTGCGGGCTGTCTGTGGCACTGGAAAAGCTACTTGAAAAAGATGAACCACTCATGTGCAAAATAACCAGCCAAAGCTCCATAAAAACAGCAAATAGTAGCAAAATGGAGTGACTTCTCCTTTTCTTCAATTCAGTCTGCCAGTCAGTGGTGTAAGTAGGACTGTCACCGGTTGTTTGAGAAGGGGGCAGGGAAAGGATAGTGGAGGGAAAATATTTGGTCTGTACTTTGGGTCTGTGGCTTTGAACAGACTATTTGAACATGAACAATAATGAAGAAATATCAGTCTTCTCTTTATGTATTCAAAACCTGTCCTGTTAAAAAGTAATGATGTAAGTAATCCTAGCACTTGGGAGGCTGAGGCAGGAAGACTATGAGTTCAAGAATAGCCTGAGCTACGTAGTGAGATCCCTGTCTCAAAACAGAAAAAAAAAAAAAGAAAGACAAGAAAAGAAAGAAAGAGGGGAAGAAGGAAAGGAAAAAGGAAAGATGGAAGAAAGAGAGAAAAGACGATGTAGGTGACAAACGTAGCATGTTCATTTTAGGACAACTTTTCAAGTCTATTCATTTGCTTGGTGGATTCCAGTTAATGTTTTTTTTCTTTTGTGAATTTCGAGAGTTTCCACATTTTCTTCACTAAGCATATAAGAAATGTAAAAAATATACAAAGCATACACCAAGTTATGCTTTGCTTTAATGAATGAGTGTGGCCAAAAATTGGAAGAGGGGAGAGTTCTGAATGAGACTGAGTCGCTGGCTTTAGTATTTCAGCTGGCAGTTCATAGCTGAAAACAGGTGTGGCAGTGTGTACAGCCTCTGTCCCAGGAAACGAGGAAAAGGAAAGCAAATGTGCTGGCCGAGTGTGTTGGGAGAAGCCCAAAGGGAAACCGTGAATCCAGTGTGGCATTAAACACCAAGGCAAACTAATGATCCACATGTTATTTGACCTTAGAGACTAAAATGTATTATATTGGGAAAGAGAAGAAAGTGTTCAAATGGCAAGGGGAACAAGGTAGGGGGACAGAGAGACAAGAGAAATAAGGAATAGAAGGAAAAAATGGAAACAGTTTTTGTAAATAAGGAGGGAGGAGGGATTGAAGGGAGGGGAGGGGAAGGGAAAAAAGAAGCAGTGAGATACATTACGTACAGGTACAAATCCCCTATGATGAATGTTATCACTATATACATCTAAAATTACCTTACAATAAAATTTTAAAAATATGTAATCTGACCTAATTTTGAAGGAGGTAATTAGAAATGGATTTATATCTGTGCACGATGAGGCTGTATAGAAATCTACAGGTAGACCAGCATCTTAGTGACTATAATGCAAAGTATGTGTACCTTATGAGTACATAATTGACTCACTTTTATTAATGTGTCTTTTCAGAAAGTAAATACCATCTAGGAAAGTCTCACCTGAAAAGCCACATAGATATGTTATAAATATACAGTTTTGAGGAAGAAGTACCATGGTCCTGTGTGGTGTTGTCTAATAACTGGGCCTACATTAAACCAACTGCTTCCAATTACATTATATTAAATCTCACTGAAAATATCATTGACATAGCGCATCATTCAATCATATCAGAATCTGTACTGCTTGTAAAGACCCTCATATCTTTTTATCTTGACTGTTATTCCTTTTATTCACGCTGCCTTCCACAATACACACTGACTGTAATCTGCCTCTCAGGTATGAGGCAAGACTATAGTTACTATTAAGGCTAAGCACAAAATTACAAGAATGAAGCGGCTTACTTTTATAACTAAGCGGAGTGGCAATTATCAGCTTTATTCCCACACCTGCTAACCAAAAATATAACAGGATGTGATGATATATATATATTTTTTTTTTTTCTTCATTTTCTGTTTTCTGTGGTAGACACAAAACCTCCTCCACAATACTGGCCCCGCAGTTTCTCTTTCTTCCCCAAAGGGGTTGCATTCCCATGAAATAAAGAACTTTCCCTTGAGAACTGGTATTGTTTGGATATAACTCTTCCCCTCTTAGCTACACACAGACAACACTAGATTTACAAACCAGGAAGAATTTCAAAGTTAATGAAAGCGCCCTTTATGAGAACAGCAGGAACGTTTTTCAAAATGGCGGGATAATAGGAAGCAAGAGTGTGATTTATTGCATTATTTTTAGCTAAAATGAAAGGGGGGCTGAAAAGCCTTTAAAGTTCTGCACGCACGTGTCCTACTGAGCACGTCGCTTTTACCTGGCTGCGATGAGATCCAGGAGATGCTGCCAGCGGTCGTTAACCTTCCCGAGCTTGTACTCAATCTCAGACGCTTTGCTCTCGTGGCTGGCTTTGGCGAGTCGTTCTCCCATTTGCTGGAGCTGTATTTTGTTCTCTTGGGCAACAGCAATTTCCTCTTGGTAATCCTGCATAATGAACAGCAATCACAGAGGTCAGAAAGCATATTCTTAATGCATTCATTCGGCTTCTCTAGAAACATGGTAATTATAGTTTTCTACTGGTTGGAAGTCGTTTGGGCACAAAGAACACCACGTGAACATCAGTCCACGTGCACAAGAATTAGTAGTATGTGCCTAGTATTTTCAGTACGTATGCATTTAGTCTGCATTAAAATTTTTAAAATTTATTTATGTATTAATTTATTTATTTATTGTGGTAACAGGGATTGATCCTCTGGCCTTTGCACTGAGTTCCATTCCTAGCATCCTCCTGCCTTTAATTTTGAGAGAGAGTTTTTTAAAAATTACTGATTTTCCCAGGCTGGGTCTCACCCTACAAAAGTGATAGGATTATAGGTGTGCATCACCACACCCAGCTCGGATTAATTGTTTTGGTGGGGGGGTGATGCTGGGGATCGAACTCAGGGCCTTGTGCTTGCTAGGCAAGTGCTACCACTTGAGCTAAATCCCCAACCCCTCAGATTAATTTTTTATACAAATATTCTTGAAGGGAGAGAAGGTGCCTTCTATGTACTTAACTCAGACATTAAAACTATAAAACTACATAGATACAAAAGACAAAATTTGAAGGATTTAATAGTGGGAAATTATACTTTATTGCTCAATCACTAATCTGATACCACATTTAGAATTGGTCCTCATAGAAATAGTTGACAAAAGGCTTATGATATAACCATTTCTATTTCTTTTCAGAATGAATAAATCCACAATTCATGCATTCAATAAAAATAAACTAAATTCTGAGTTCTTTAAAAAATTTTTTTTTAGTATATGTTTGCAGTACATCGTGTTTACATCCCTTGCAATGTATTGGTATAACACATTTTAATTCCTTTTTATACCCCCCCTTCCTTCTCCTACCTCCCTCCCTCATTTCTTGATCCCTTTCCCATTTGAGAAAGATCTACCTCCGTATTTCCTATTATCTATCCTTTAATTTGCTCATTATTTATAATTTAGGTTTTTCGTATAAGAGAAATCATGTGATATTTAAGCTTATGTGTCTGATTTATTTCACTTAATATTATGTCTCAAGCTGCATCCATTTTCCTACAAATGATTTATCTTTATAGCAGAGTAGTACTCCATTGCATGTAAATACACATTTTCTTTATTTGCTCATTTGTTGATGGACATATAAGATGATTCCAAGAATTAGCTATTATGAATTGTGCCACTATAAACATGGTTATGTGTGAGTCAGTGTAATATGATGTCTTTAACTCTGTTGGGAAGATACCTAGAAGGGGAATAGCTTTGATGCAGCTATTCCCCTTCTCGGAGTTCCGAGTTCTTATAAGAAGTTGGGCACTGTTCTGGGTGTAGGGAGCTGGCAATGAACAAGACGAAGTCCAGGCTCCAGTGGGGCTTGCTGCTCCATGGGGCTTACACTCTACATAGATGACAAGGAAGTAAGTAAACATGAAAAACACATCGTACATCAGATGGTGATCTGCACTAACTGGAAACAGATCAAAACAACATGGAAATGATTATTTGCTAAAAATAATGTGAAAATTTTACCAAAATTATCAAAAACATTTCAAAATTCTACTCAACTTGACCAACCCTATAGAAACATGCAAAATATCTGGATCCCAATGAATTTCTTTTTTTTTTTTCTTTTTTTTTTTTTTTTTTTTTTTGTGCCAGGAATTGAACTCAGGGCCTTCTGCTTGCAAGGCAAGCACTCTAACCTCTGAGCTAAAGCCCCAGCCCCCAACAAATTTCTAAAATCTTAAATACATATTTACCTCGAAAGGAACAGGAAGCCAAAATTCTCAGCAAAGTCTTCGTTACTATTGATGGACTACAGACCATGTTTTACAGAGAAAATTTCAGTTTAAGCTACTCTGAGAATATTTTATTTAGCTCCTTTTTAGCAATTTTTTTGTCTCTTTAAAAACCAAAACAGAAAAACAAAATAAGAGAAAACTAATATGCCTAAACGATCCCTCCTGCAAAGATAGGAGATAATCTACTTCATCACAAATTAAAAGTATTCCATGTATTTTGTATATAAAAGTAGACCTTCAAATGCAAGTCTATTTCCTGTTAAAGAGGTAAACTAAAATATAGTCCTTTGAGAGGAAAGCAATTGCAAAGCCGTCTCAGGCTCTGCTCCCCCGCAGAGCAAACATCTGGGCAGCTGGGCGCGCACCCACCTTCCTGAGCTTGTCTATCATCTCCTCGATGAGAATGTCTCCATTCTGAGAAACTTTGCTCTCCATCTGCGTCAGCCACTCACACAGCTCCTTGTTCTTCTCGCTGAAGACGGCCCATTCATTCAGTCTTTCACCTACTTGCTGCTGTCTTAAGGATACCTGGAAAGTTTAAAGAGGGAGAATATGCAAAGGGACGATGACACAGCACCTTACACCCCAAGGACAACAGCCTTCATCCATACTGGGTGGACTAAAATGAGCAACAGTTGTGCATCCCTTTAGGCCTGAAATACAGAATTCGCCATCAATCGTGAGTGGAAGATGTGGAGCCCTCGTTTATTTTCTGAAGATCCACATGCACATCCACTTGTTGAAGGCTCTAAGAAATTCAACTCCACAAAACAATTGGTTCAGCTTCAATCTGATACAGGATTGGTGAATAAAAGAGGGAAGAAACTGAGAGGAGTAGGAAAAGGAAGAGGGACAGAAGGCAAGAAAAAAAAAGAGAAAGAGTGAAGGAAAAAAGAAATGAAAAAAGAAGACAAAATATACACAGGGAAGGAAGTGGAAGAGGAAGGAAAGAAGGGAGAATTCACCAACCCTCAGGCCCCTAGAGCAGAGCAGAGGGCGCAGGAGAGCACCCTGGAGGGGAGGTTGTGATTCCTGATTCTGGCTATCCAGATGAGTTTTCTTCAGGAAAATTCCTTTATTTTGCTAACCTTCATTTTTAAAAATTTATTTAATTTTGTTTCATTTCCTTCTTCTTTGGCATAACAGCTTTATTGAGGTATAATTCACATACCAGACAATTCTGCTTAAAGCACATCTATCGGTGGTTTTTAGTACCTTAATAGGGTTGCACAACCATCACCTTCATCAATTTCAGAACATGTTCACTTCCTCCCCACTCCAGAAAATAACCCCTTCTGCACAGATGTATTAATGCTACATTCCACTGTTGGTTCCACAGCATTGAACACACACCTCTAGATCTCCTGTCTTCTCTAAACAGTTTGCAATGAAAAATATCAAACAAATAAAGAATTTAAAGAATTGCATACTAAACAATAAGGACACATGCCCCAGACTCAAATTATTAATATTTTGCCATATTTTGTTTTAAAACATACATTCCTTACTCCATCAAG
>PVJO010023816.1:0-25500 GCA_004026905.1 Hystrix cristata
CAGGGCAGCCCACACTCTAGATCCAGCTATCTCTCACCACATGAGGCTTTGGGGGGACATCTAGACACAAACCATAGCACTTACTATCCCCTGACCCCTACCCTTCCTAACCTGTAGTAACTGCTGTTTTACTCTCAATTTCTATGTGATCAGCTTCCATAGATGAGTGAGGACATTCAGTGTTTATCTTTCTGTGGTGGGCTTATTTCACTTAACATTTTCTCTAGCTTGTACGTGTTGGAACAAGTGATAGGATTTCCTTTTTGTGGCTGACTACTATTCTATTGTGTGAATATGACACTTTTAAATTCCATTCATCTGCTCAGGGACATCAGGGTTGATTCCATGACTTGGCTGTTATGAGTAGTGCTGAAGTAAACTCAAGAGTGAGGTATCTCCCTGATGGAAGGTTCTCACTGCCTTTGAATATATACATTAGTGGGATGACTGGATCATGTGGATAGTTCTGTTCTGAGTTGTCTGAGTCATAGCCATACTGTTTTCCGTGATGGATGTGCTAATTTGCATTCTTACTAACAGTATACAGGAGTTTCCTGTTCTCTGTATTCTTCCCACGTTGATTATTTTTTGTATTGGTATTTTTTGACTGCAGCAGTGCTAACTGGGCTAGGTAAAACTCCTGCAAGAAAACATAGGAGAAATACTATAAGATATTGATATAGACAAAGATTGTTTTGTATGAGATCCCAAAAGCACAAACAAAGGCACAAATGAATTACATCAAACTAGACAAATGAATTACATCAAACTAAGAAACTTAATGCACAACAAAGGAAACAACAAAATGAGACAGGCTACAGAGTGGGAGAAAATATTGGCAAACCATTTATCAGGGGATTAATATTCAGAGTATGTAAGAAACTCAGCAGCAAAAACAAACACCCACCCACCCACCCAACCAGCTAACACACAAAAAAATTTCCAAATAATGTCATTTAAAAATAGGCAAAAGATCTGGATAGACATTTCTCAAAAGAAAACATACAAATGGCCAACAGTATATGAATATTCTTTTGAATATTCAGTATATTAATATTCTTTTGAGTCTTACTGTAAGTTCTCTATTCTGAAGTGATGAAGATAATTTTCTTTTTGAACTTACAGAAGTTTTATTGCCTTTTTTTTCCTGCAGTAAAGAATTAAAGAAACCAAGTTTAAACGAAGAAGACAATTTATTTAAAGGTGCTGAAAAAGGGGAAGAGAGAGAAGATAGCTACTCGATGAGTAGGGAGCATTCAAAAGCAATATACTCCTTTTATTGCCTTGTACATGTAGATTTATAAACTGTATATGAGTTTTGTGTATGAAAGCAGTAAGGCTCAAATTTGCTTTCTCCTCCCAAATGGATATCCAGTTTTCCTAGTAGCATTTGTTAAAAAGCTCACCATTCTCCATTGTTTTTATTGCTTACTTTTCTTTAAATGAAGTACATATTCATACATGTATAGATCTTATTCTGTTTCATTGATCTATTAATGCTCTATTACCACACTGTCATGTCATTGTAGCTTTATAATAAATCTTCCTGGTTATTTTATTTATTTATTTATTTGGGTGCTGGGGATTGAACTCAGGGGCTTTGTGCTTGCTAGGCAAGTTCTCTACCACTAAGCTAAATCCCCAACCCCTGTTTAGTTATTCTTTTAGAATATTTTGGCTACACTTGGCCCTTGCATTACTATGTACATTTTAGAGAATCAGCTTGTCAAATTCTAAAAAACAAAATCTGTTAGAATTTCAATTACATTGAACTTAGAAATCACTTTGGAGAGAATTGATATGTATAGCTTTAAGTCTTGTCAGCCACGGTTGTGGCATACTGCTTAATTTATTTAGGTCTCTTAATTTTTCTTAATACTATCTTACAGTTTTTTCTATTATATATTTTTTGTTCTAACTTTTAGTTTAATTTCATTGTTTCAGGACAGTTGTAAGAAATGCACTGTACAAAGGATTGCTACCTACTCTATGCCCAGATTCCTCAAATGAATACCTTACTATGTTTTCTTTATCCTTCTCTGTCTTTTTCTATATGTGTGGGATGATCAGCATATGTGGTGTTGTGGTTTATATCTGGATCTCCTCCAAAGCCCTTTGTGTCCATAAGTGGAGCTTTGGGGAGGTGATTGGATCGTGGGGGTGGGTGATGCTCATCAATGAATTAGCCCCTCAGAGAGCAGGCTTCAAGGTAGGCCCCTTCGTTTTTTTCCAGCCATTTCCTTGATTACCTTATGTCTTGAATCTAGCTCTGAAAGTGGGTTCTATGGTGGACCAACCCTCCCTTTCTCCAGGATTTTTCTTAGCTTTTACCTCAGTATGAGGTACGTACCAAGCATAACTTTTATTATTAGTTAAGGTGGTGCATGCCATCTTATATGCAAAGTTATATTCCCTACTTTCTAATTAGTAAGTATCTTAGGGGAGATGCACATATTTTTAAATTAGACTTATTCATAAGTATTTGATGTTTTTTGATGCTATTGTAAATGTTACATTTTAAATATTTTTATTTTCTTTATTGTTGTATATAAAAATGTGATTCGTTTCTGTACATTGCTCTTATACTCCACAAACTTACTAAACTTATTTACATATTATCTGTATGTTTAAAAATTATTTGCGGGGCTGGGGATTTAGCTCAGTGGTTACAGTGCTTGCCTTGCAAGCACAAGGTCCTGAGTTCAATCCTCGGCACCAAAAAAAAAAAAAAAAAAATTATTTGCTTTGTGTGTAATCCTATCTGCACATAGGACTGTTTCGTTGTTTTTTTCAGTTCTTACATCTGTTGCTTCTTACACCTTTCTATGCTGACTAAGACCTCAGGTAAAATATTGAGTAAAAGTGGTGGAGGAAGCATCTTTATCTTGTTTCTGCTCTTATAGGGAGATCTTTCTGTTTTCTGCTAAGCATGAGCTTTCTTTTTCTGTAGACACCTGTATCAAATTAATGAATTCACTGTCTTTCCCTAGAGTCTTCTTATCACAATTGTCTGTTAAGTTTTATCAGACTTCATGCTGTCAATGTGGTGAATTCTAATGACTGCTTTTATTTATTTATTTATTTTTTAACCAAGAACATGTATTGGTACAATGTACATATAATGGTTACATTCATCACATTTATTTTGTATCTGTACATGATGCATCTTGGTTCTCCCCACTCTTCCCCGCCCCTCCCCTCTATTCCCTTCATCCCTATTAATGATTGCTTTTTAAAACCATATTTATTGCGATATAATGTGCATACAAAAACATTCCCCCTGTTTAAGAATATAATTCGAGGTCGAGTTATGTTTGCCCAGACAATTCCCGCATTCCCCTCCGTAGTCCATTACATCCTGTTGTTAGCTCCTGACAACCTCTTATCTGATTTCTGTCATTTTACAAATTAGTTTAGCCTGTTCTAAAATTTCATATAAATGGGATCTTAGTCTAATGCTCTTGAGATTCATCCATGTTGTGGCTGTCTGTATTTAGTACTATTTATTGTTGAGTACTTTTCGTGGGTATGTATTCGTTTGTTCATCTGTCCATGGATAATGGGATTGTTTCTGGTTTGGGGCCATCCATGATCGATAAAGCTGCCATAAATATTCACTTATGCAGTCATTGTGTGGATGACAGTTTCTCTTGTGGGTAAATCATGTTGAGCATCCTTAATCTAAAATCCTAAATCTCCAGAGTCTGACACTGGGTGTCAGATGATGACACAAGTGGAAAATTCCGCACCTGACCTTGTGTAATGGGCCACTGTCGAAATGCAGGTTCACTAAAAGAATTGTATAAAATTATGTTCATATAAAGTGTATATGAAACATAAATGAATTTTATGTTTAGAGTTGGGTACCATCCCCAAGATATCTTATTATATATATGTAGATCTTCCAAAATCCAAAAAGTTGAAGCATGAAACACTTTATTTTTGGTGGTACTGGTGAAGGCAGATAGCCCTGGTGTTTCTGTTATATCTACAGTATCTAAATATAGATTTGATTTTTTTAAATTTATGGACTGTTACTCTTTTCTATTTCTTCCTTTGCTAATTTTAGTAAGTTATCACTTGGAATTTCTCTATTTCATCTTATATTTCAAATCAGCTCACTGGTATAAAGCTGTTGAAAACATCCTTTTACATTTTTTGATGTCTGCAGGATCTGGTGGTGTCTCATTTTCATTTCTGACATCTTTTTCATTTTGTTTTATACTGTATTGGTTTGTTTCAGTCTTACCAGGAATCAGTTATTTTTAGTAGTCTTGAGAGAATCCAGCAGCACTCTATCTAGTATTAGATATATTAGAGTTAAGCTTGCTAATGAACTTGCAAGGGAGATGAAGTTCTCCAAGGTATTGTCTTATGTGTTACAAGTTTGATTAAAGAAATCTGGATTGGGTTTTGATAACACTGGGTTTATTCCTGTAGTGCTCTGACACAAAGTAGTGTAGATTTTTAGTAGTCTGCCCTTAACCTTGTTTTTTCCCTAAGCCTCATAGGGCAGTTTTGCCGAATGCAGAAGTTTTATTTCAAAGCAGAATGCTGCGGCATTACAGAGGCTTATGAGGGAGGGGATGCATGGAGAACTCAGATGGGGCACTACAGAGGGAGGGGTTATGAGCACAGGGAAGCAGCCGTGCCTCCCGCTGTGTGTGGTGGGGAAGCTTGACCAAAAAGTGGCAGAGAGAAGGGCCTGTCCAGGTCACACAAGCTGTCCTGTCCTGTCGCGGCTGCCTCCGAAAGGGCTGGGAAAACACTCCAACTGCTGTCATGAAGAACTGCTCCCGTATGTCTTGACAGAGCTCTGGTTAATCCCAGGGCGTGTGGTTCTGGTTAAACCAAAGACATTTGGATACTGTTACAAGCATTGGAGACACTCTGAGAAAAAAATTTTAAAATTGAAATTATTCCTTTACTGTCACTGGGGATTGAACCCAGCACCTTCGCTCTGAACTATCTCCTCAGCCCTTTTTTTGTTTTTTATGTTAAGACGGGGGTCTCACTAAGTGGTGCAGGCAGAGCTAGAACTTGTGATCTTCAGCTTCCCAGAATGCTGGGATTACAGGTGTATGCTACCATGTCCAGGGTATTTTTCTTTCTTTCTTTCTTTTTTTTAAAGAATTGGGATCTTGCTGTGTTATCCAGGGTGGCCTTGAACTCTTTGCCTTAAGGAATCTCCAGCCACAACCTCCCAAGTAGTTGAGTATAGACATATGCACCACATCCAGCTACTTTGAGAGATTTTAAACTAGATGTATTTGCAGTTTAGAGATTTCACTTTCTTGGCTTTGTGGAAAATAACTGTTTTCCTACTAAGTTTTTTTTTTCTTCATTAAGTTGTTTTTGTAAGATGATGAAAAAAATGAAATGAACTTGGTTATTTGCTGTACTCTGCTGCATTATCTTAAAAATTACTTGAATATTTCTCAGAAAATAATATACTGTATATATATATATAATGGCAATATTTATTAGATAGCTAGGTACTTAATAATTACTTTTTAAATGCATTGCTTTTATTAGAAAATTTAAAACCTTTGATAACAGCCTCAAAAATCTTTTTAGCAAAGATGGCCATTTTGTCATTTGGCAAAGACCACTTAAATAGAAAAATAAAAAGTGTAAAATAGTGTATTACAAGTAGTAATATTAATTGTATAAACATTTTCTTTTGGAAATATATTTGTTAATTGCATAAGGAAAGTTTTTCCATGTTTGCATTTTATGGCATAAAATACAGGACTTAACATTTGTTTATGATGCTTATTTAAATATTTCTGGAGTGTCCAGGGTATAGTTGATTCCTGATACAATCTCAGCCCCTTGGGCAGTGCAACGTTTGTAGACAGTTTGTGATGTCCTTGGTTTCAGGATGATCTGTATGAACATGAGATGTTTCCATCTCCAGGGTGGTCAGTTTAGTAGGAAGAAAAAACACACACTAGTACTAATGTTTCCTTGGGATCGGCTGGGAAAGCGTGTGGGGGTATCCTGGGAACAAAGGTGAGAGTGTTGCGGGAGGAGACTGGGCTGAGGCAGCAGAAGCTCAGATGGTGAGGCCTGTGGCTGGCTTTGGAGTGGTTTCCTACAGACAGCCATGGAGCTCGAGTGTGGACATGGCAGCAGCCTGACACATGAGGGACCTGGAGTATTTGAGGGGTAGGGGAATGTGGACTTGAGGTGAGATAAAGTAGTTATCTGAAGAATTAAGCATTTGCCATGCAGTTAGACAAAACAAAACAAAATAAAGCTGAAGACAGTATGACATTCCTTCATACACAGTCCACATCATAAATAAAAACAGTAATGAATACCATTCTGTATACAGCTGGGTGCAACTGATGAAGTGGAAGAAGCTGCTGAGAAGTATCTGGGCTCACTCAGTGTCCACACTCATTTCAGGTCACCAGCCTCCAAGTGCTTTTTGCTGCTCAGGTTTGGGCTGGGCTCTGCAGTCCGTTAGTAAGGTGCATGGAATCTAAAACACTATATATGCTAAGGTGTTACTCTATATACGCCTAAGAAAGAAAGAAAATGCTGCCAATTAATAAGTGCATCTTAATTTTAAACATGTTAACATGAAGAAAATGTATATTGGAATGCTTGAAGTATATGGTATTTCATTCAGTCCTCACAGTGGTGTTGCCTAGGTATTCCACACCGGAAATCTTGGCTTTTCAGACTAGCTCTTACTGAATAATCAAACCTGTGATAGTTCTTCAAATGCTTAATTACATTGTCTTGTGATTTAGTTAATTGTCCTTTATTATTAAATATTTAATTTCTTTCTTTTCTTTCTTTCTCTTTTTTTTTTTTTTTTTTTTTTTTTTTTTTTTTTTTTTTTTTTTTTTTGTTTTGTTTTTTTGAGACAGTATCTTGCTGTGTAGTTCCTGTAGGCCTGGAACTTGCCATGATCCTCCTGACTTGGGTTCCCGAGTGCTGGGATAACAGGCGTGCACCACCATGCCTGGCTTTAATTTGTTTTTAAATTTTTTTCTTTTTTCTTTTTATTTTCTCCTCTTCCTCTTTGGCCTCTACCTCTGCCTCCTCCCTTGGTCCCCTCCTGCTTGTCTCCTGTCTTTCCATCTCTTCCTTCCTCCTAAAACTTCAGGGAATATTTTATAGGTAAACTTCTCATTTTTTTTTTTTAAGGATAATTGCCTAGGAGTAGGAATGCGAGGTCAAAAAGTCTAAAAATTCTGAAGACTTGATATATAGCCATGTTGTATATAGCCATAATGTTTTTCAAAACCTTGTACCCAGTTTACATTTGCAACAGTGCTTAAAGGTGTAAATTACACCCCACTTTCATCAGTACTAATTGATAGCAAAATAGTGTCTCATTTTAAACATTAATAGTTAAATTGTACACTTAATCGCATTAAATTTTGTAGGAACTTACATTGCTGTAGATGTTTCTGGCACTTTTTTGTGGTTGTTAGTGAACAGAATATTAAGTACAGGTGTAATTATTCAGATGCCATGACATTTTAAATCACTAGATTAGTTTTTCCCTTACAGTTGCACATAGGTTTGAAATTGTAATGAATAATTGATGTAAGAAGAAAAAGTTGAAGTCTGGTTTTTTTTTTTTTCTGTTTTTTGTTTTTTTGAGACAGAGTCTCACTGCGCAGTTCAGGTTGGCCTTGAACTCACTATATAGCCCGGGCTGGCCTCAAACTCCCAGCAATCTTCATGCCTCAGCCTCCTAAGTGCTGCGATTACAGGTGTGTACCGCCATGCCTGGTGAATTTCTTATTTTGATCTGTTGCTCAGTTGTGGATTTTTCTAGGTGAGATTTCATGTTTTAAAGAATTGTGAACTTAATAAGGTAATGTTTGTGGTTATCTCAATATTTGGACAAAATTATAATAATTTTCATGCATTATAAGGCTATGAGACCTGATTAAATATCTGAATACCTGAGATAAGTAATTTGAGGGGCTTGGGATGTAGCTGAGCGGGAGAGCACTTGCTTAGCATGCGTGTGGTCCTGGGTTTGATTCCCAGCACCAAACAACAACAAAACCACTGGAAAGAAGAAAATACTGGTTTGGCTCTCAGTATACAGTTGGTTGGCCCCATAACTTTGGGCCTGTGGTGGTGCCGTGTTTTAAGGCAGGAGCGCATGGCAGAGTGGCCTGGCCCCTCACGGCAGCTGGGAAGCAGAGGGAGAGGGAGAGAAGGCAGAGGCCTGGGTCCCTCATCCCCTTTAGGGTGCACCCTAGGTGACCTGACCTCTGCACCAGGCCCCTCCTGAAGGCTCACCTCTCCCAGTACCACCCAGGCTGGGCAGGAGCCTTCACCACGTGGGCAGTACTGGGAGGGGCGGACCTTTCAGATCCAAGGAGTAGGATCTGTAGTGAACCCCGGGGGTGAAGAAATTGGATTAAGTGGTAAAAATTCTGCTACGGTCCTTCCTTTCTGAGTTTATTATATTACTGATCAGGGAGAATTTGATTTTTCATTTGATTTAAGAATGAAAACAATTATGTATAATTTGGTCTTTCATGAAACTTTGATTTAATATTTGCAAAGCAGACATTTTGGGTGAACATTTTCTCTTCTTAATTTTTTTTTTTTTTTTGAGACAGCATTTCACTGTATACTTCAGGCTGGTCTTAAACTCACTGTGTAGCCCAGGCTGGCCTCAAACTCACAGTAATCCTCCTGCTTCAGCCTCCTGAGTGTTGGGATTACAGCTGTGCACCACCAGGCTGGGTGAATATTTTAAAAAGTTGCTTTTGAGCAACACTAATTTTGGTTTTAAGTGGCTTTCAGCAATATGTTTTGAAGCTCATAATTGAATCCTTTTAATTTTTGAACAAAACATTGGATGTTAAGTCATGTATATTAAAATACAAAATTTTCCTGTGGCAGAATGTTTCTGCATATAGGAACAGACTTTAAAGAACCTGAAGGGTTGGCACAATTTGGGCGACAGCCAGTCTGATCATCACAGGGGAGACTGTGCTGTCTGTGTTACGTGACCATCGATGAGTCATTCACTTCCCTGGCTCTGCTTTTGTGTTTGAAAATGAGCACACTGCCATGCTATTGACTGTTCATATTGTAAAAGCTGCAAAATTCTGATACTCTGCTGAGAATTTAATGCATTGGTCAGTTGAAATCACTGTTGTTATTTAACTCAGAGTTTTAAAGTTTTGGATTAAGGTGGATTTATTCCATGCATGATCCAGCTCAGTACATTTTAAATAATTTTTCTTTATTGATATGAATGAGTTATGTTGGGCAATCATATGGGGTTTCTAGTATCTTGTTAACAAAATAAGCTGTAAATTTCAAGAATATAGGTTGGACTAGAAATTATTTTCTACACAGGGAGAAGAGGAAAATTTGTGCCACAGAAATTAAAATTTTAAATGTTTACCTATTACCAAAAAATAAGAGCAGTGTTTTTTCTGTGGCTTATTCAGAATAGAGATCTTCTTTGAAGTTTCCTATATCTGCATCTACTTTTATCCAGCATTAAGATTTTCATTTATGAAATAGCATTTGTGAGTATTGAAATGAAGCAAAAATATTAAAGTTTTGTGGAATTGCTACCCTGTGGTGGGTATAAAGTGGAGAATAATTAGTGGTAGTAATGGTTCAGATAATTTGGGGTGCTCACATTTTTCCTTTATTAGGCTTTTTAATTTATTGTATATATTTGAGCATTGTTAACATTTCTATAAAACTTTTTTCATTTCATGATTTATTTCTTTTTTTGAGATGGAGTCTCTCCCTACCACCTAGGCTGATCTCACACTCAGGGAATCAGGTGATCTTTCTGTTTTAGCCGCCCGAGTTGCTGGTACTAGAGACATGTGCCACTGTGCCCAGCAAAACTTATTTTAAAATCTAAAAGATCTCAGAAGATTTTTACTGTGTCCTGGGATTAATCTTATTTTTCCTTAGGGAGCATATTTCCAACTATAGTGAAAGTCAGAAAACAATTCATTGAGGACAAAATTACTTACCCGGAATGTATTTTATAGAAACCTTTTTTTTCTGTGTTGAGAATTGAACCCAGGACCTTGAGCATGGTAGGTAAGCACTCTACCATGAAGCTGTATTCCCAGACCAGCAAACTTTGAAAGAGTAAATTAAAATTCTTAATGAGAAATAATTGTGTTAATAGTATTGAGGCTTTAAAATTCATTAACGTGACAAATGTGATATGTCAGATTAATAAGCTCTATTAAATATTCCCAAGGTATTGATGAAAATAATGAATACTGAATTATTCTGTAAAGGTGTTTTTCCTTATTAAACATTGGATTTCTTGTTAACGTGGACGGTGGTCTGCAATCATTTTTGTCTTTTTCTCTCTCTGACTGAAATTTCATTAAAATGACAATACAGGAATTAAAATAGAAAGAGTATAAATCTACAAGAGCAAATAGATTAGAAAAAACAGCAGTAGCAGATGAGAAATTTCAGTGCGTTTTGAAAGACGGACAGCAGGATAGAACAATTTTATCTGATTTAGTTAAGCAGAGGAATCTTAGTTCTTATTGAAGGGAAAACCAGTAAGAAGGGATTGTAAGAAATTTAAGAACTCTTCAAAGGATTTGGAGTTCTGGTTTCTACAAAAGATGAGGATGAAGGCTTAGGGTGGAAAATAGTAATTGAAAGGCTGTATGTAAAGATGTTGGGCCTCCACATATTTAACTATCTTGTCAGAGTCTAGAGGGTGGTGCAAAGCCACTGCAAGAACTAGGGGGCCCAGATCTGGGTAACCACGAATCTGGGCTGTGCTCCTATTTTATGGGGTAGGGGTCCAGTCTCCACCCTGCTGAGGGTCAGTACTTGACTGACTGGATATTGGGCTTGTTGCTAGGTTTTGGATTTTGTGGCCTAATAGGGGAATTTGGATAGGCATGGCAACCTGCTCAAGGAGGAACTAGGTAGACAGTGTTGTCTGCTCTAGAGGCAAAACTACAGACTGCCTGCTTCAAAAGAAAAGCCACAAAACTGCTTGTCTTTTATAGCCACAGAGAGCTGCCTCTTCTGCCCTCTAAAAGGGCCTGGATGACCCTACTTAAGGGGTCCCTTCTGTTCCTACACCAGTTCCAAAGGCGTCTGAACCACCTAGTCAGGTACAGTCACAGTATGACTTCATTCCTGGTACTAGTTTTCTGTATTAGTCACTTTCCTGTTGCTTGGTCAAAATACCAGATACTGATGACTTAAAGAAGGAGAGGTTTATTTTTCTCACAGTTTTAGAGGATTCAGTCCATGATTAGTTGAAATGTACCACAGCAGAAATGGCATGATAGAGGACAGCTGCTGAAACCATGGCAGCCAGAAAACAGCGAGAGAAGGGAGGAGCCAGGGCCAGGAATATGCCTTTCCAGGTCATGCCCTCAGTGATCTCTCCCTCTTCTGACCATGCCCTAACTCTGAACACTTGAGTCTTTTGGGGGATATTTTAGATCTAAACCATAGCACAAGTGGAGGACATTTCCAGGAAGGCAGAATAAAAGAATAAAGAAATATGGACAATAAAAGAGAAGAAAGGAGAAGATAAGAGTAGTAGTTTTGTAGAAGCACATCAGAAAATTATCAGACTTTCAGAAGATAGAAAGCATGGGAAGACAGTAAGAAATAGAAATAATATCAGAACATTTCTCAGCATTGTAAGACTTGTGTCTCTAGAATGAACACACTCTCAGAGTGCACAGCACAATGAATTCACACAATGCAACTGAACCATATTATCACCAGGTTTAGAGCACCCAGGAGGAAGACAGAGTCCTTCAAACTTTCTGGGCACAATGGAGTGATAGAGGCAGGGTGAGTTAGTAGTAAACTGATAGGACCCCCAAAGGCAGAGCAGTTCTGAATGATAAAAGCACTTTGATTGTGCCTTGAAAATCTTAAAAGGATTTTCAACCCAGAATTCAATTGTATTTTCATGTTCAACCTAGAATAAAGAGCTTTTTCTTTTTTTTTCTTTTCTTTCCTTTCTCTCTCTTCCCTTTTTTTTTTTTTTTGACGTGAAAGAACTCAGATATGTACTCAGGAGAGTGTGGTGAAGTCAGTCCCAGAATAATAGCTGGATAGCAGGTCTAGCAAGAGAGAAGGCGCTGTCATTGGCTACATAAGCTTTTCAAAATACTACCTTGGGCTTTTTAAAAAAATGCAGTGTGTTCTTTTATCACTTTAATAAACAATGTAAAAGTCCATTTTCCTGAACCGCTGTCAAGATTCAGTGGGACTTATGAGAGATTGTAATTATGAACACTACTTTAATTGGATTGAAGTAAAAAAAAAAAAAACCCAGCAGGTTCCAACATTGAAGGCAAAAAAATATTCTTCCTTCATAAGGAGATGTTTAGTAGTTCTAACAGAGTTCACCTCTTCTATGATGGTAAGTCTTGTGAATTGAGACTAAATTGTAGCTGAGTTGAATTTTAATTGTTGAATAATCACAGTGTAATTAAGTCCAGTGAATGAATGAGATTTTATAAAATAATAATTGAGTATTTGAGGTATTTTGATTTAATGTTTTTGAATTTAGTTGACCTTAAAACTAGTTACTTTAAATGAAAGTCTCAGATTTTGATGTAGATAGAAGGCAGTAGCTTTAAGGGCAGTCATGCACAGCCATGTTAGTGGTTAAAAGTAAAGGCAAAATGCCCAAAGCACAGTGAAGAAAGTTTTCATTGTGAGGTCCACTTAAAAATCAGAAACAAGACAGTTTGCTTTCTTTTCACTCTGAGGAAGTTGAAGCCCTATAATGCTGTAAATAGCATTTCTTGGAGATACTGTTGTGCTTTATGAGCCAGGATTATGGAACTTTGGATCATATAATCAGTATTTTACACATTATGGTGATTATTTTTGTTTTTGAGAAATTAACTATTTGAAGAACCTTTAAAGTGCCTTAACGGAACTGTTATGCTTTCATTAACATGCTTTTTAATAAGTGAGCATAATAATACATAAATTGTATTTGTCTCCACTTTTGCTTTAAAAAATCAGAGGTCCAGGAAGTTATTCCACTCCAAGAAATTCTTACTGTGTTTTGATTTATTTGGCATTTTGCAAAAGTTTATCAAAACCTACTAAAAAAAAATCCCTTAATTTACCACACTGGTTAAACTTTGTATTTTTATCCATGTTTTGAGAAGGTATTATATTACTGTATTTCCTGAATTTTATTAATCTAAAACATTTGGTATGACATGCTAACTTGAATGACAAACAGTGAATACATCTGATTTGAAGGATATTTATTGTCTGATGGAGTGGAACAAGCAGAAAAATCTAGTTGCCGAATAGTAACATTTGAATGTGAATGTTCCCCAGCACCTAAAAAAAAAAGATTGCTATACTAAATTTGCTATTTGGAGGGTTTATGAGACAAAAATCCCACGTAATTTATGGCCAATTGAGAATCTTTCAACACAAGGGATCAAATTTCTCATATGTATTCATCTTTTAAGTTGTACCACCCGTTACTAACCCTGTTTAGTTAATTTTTCGGTTAATTTTTAGAGGGGTGCTGGGACTCAAATTTAGGGCCTTGTGCTTGCTAGGCAAGTGCTCTACCACTGAGCCAAATCCCCAACCCCTTAATTAATTTTTTGTTTGTTCATGTACTCACCAATTGCCATTGTCTGTATCCATTTCATCCTATCATTTTGTCTGCTACCGCCCTGTTTTTGTTGTCTTTTTTTTTCCTTTTTCATAATACTGGATTTTTCGATACAATTTCTTCTACCAAAGTACCATAGTATTTCTAATATGTCTAAATAGATGATGATTCATTGCCTGTGGGATGAAGAACTATAAAGTTAAGGCCTTTCACACTTGGACATGCATCTGCTTTTCAATTTTACCTTCTACTAAGCTGTTTTTTGCTATTCCCATTCAGTACGCACTCCTATAATGCCAACTATTATTTGTATCTAATATTTTAGCTTAAAAATTTTTTTTTGCTTTTGCTATTTATTTGGTTAGAATATTCCTCTATTTGTAGAAATCCTTTCAAGATGAAATTCCTCTTTTTCCAGCACCTAAGCATCTGAATGACTTCAATAGGCAATAAGGTAATCCTGTCTTGATAATTTTATATAAGAGATTTTTTTTTTCCCTTTGGTCCCTTATTTATGTGGAACACCTTGGTAGGGAAAGGACAAAGATGTTTGTAAGGTAGGCATTGGAAGGGCGGGACAATGGATTGGAAAAAGTAATGTGGACATAATGGAATTAGAACTCTTTTTTCTAGCTTTTCAGTAATGTTTGAATTTTAAAATTAGTATTAAACAAGAACTAGCCCTACCAAGTGTTGCCTTAGTAAGGCATGTGAGTGTAGATTTGTTTACAGGGCAAGAGAATGTTTGTTTTATTTCTCCTTTATTTGCTTAGCAAAAGTTAGAGTTTGAACCTTCACTTCAAGGAATTGAGGGAGACCTTGTTTCTTGATTCTGTCTTTTTCTCTTGTTTGGCCAAGGTAGTGTTGATTCACAGGTGGGTAGGAGAGGAGGGAGAAGGTGGGTGTGACAGGCTTCCCTCGCTGTTTGGCTTCAGGACTGCAGTGTGGCCCAGCTCCTCCAGGTACTGCCCGGTGCCCGGCATCTGGGGCCTGAGATATTATCACTTTAGTGAGTCCTTCCTCTCCCAGGTAAGTATTCTAAACTTGTTTAGTGGAAATGGGAAGAAATAACTTGGTAATTTTATGTTTTGGGCATCTTATTTGTATATGTGTGTGCTTTATAGAAAAGCTGTGCTTTTCTTGTTTAAGATGAGAAATGTTGATTTTTTTCTGGTGCTATGCTGGGCGTTTAATAGTAATTCAGTAAACATTTGTAGAATGCATTTTTAACAATTCCATTTTCATGATTTAATCCCGCTCTAGACTCTACTCTTCCTCCTCATGGTCTCACTGTAAGTCTGGGACAGTATGTACTGAAGAGATGATCATATCTTATACTATGACATATTTTTAATGTACTCGTGCAGTCTCATCCTATTGCTACTCTAAGTAGTTTTTAAAATTTCCAGTCAGAAGATGAAGGCCGGGCATGGTAGCATGCACCTGTAATCCCAGCAGTCTGTGAGGCTGAGGCAGGAGGATTACCATGAGTTTGAAACTAGCCTGGGCTAGATAGTGAGTTGAAGGCCAGCCTGAGCTACCTAGTAAGACTGTCTCAGAAAACCAAAAAAACAAAACAAAACAAAAAAAACCCCAAAAAACAAAAAGCAAAAACCCCCCAAAACACAAGAAATGGTGAGTGTAGTTCCTTGAGGAATTACTTCAGAATGAATTTGTTGGAAATTTACTATTTTAATGTTTTTATGGTTACCTATCCTACTGGTAATTGATAGTTGGGAAAGAAGAGTTCTTCCTGAGGCTCATAAATACTGTTCAGTTTGTCCTTCCAAAGGTTAGTGAAATTACTATTACCAGCACAGTTGGAAAATAATCTTAGGACCCTAAGTAGAGTATTAATTTTGTGAAAAAGATGTACTGATTCCATTATACTTGCTTGCTTGCTTTTTTTAAACTCAAGTGTTTGGAGGAGACAAGTACAATATTTACTCTGTGATTTTAATTAAATGTTAAGAACAAAATGTATGCCCTGTTGCAAAATTTTTTCTCAAAAACTTTTCTAGTTGTGAAGAATGTTCTGTTGAGAATCTGACTCAGGGATTGGGGGTGCAGCTCAGTTGTAGAGCGGGTGCTTAGTATGTGTGATGCTCTGGGTTCTGTTCGCTAGACAGACAGACAGACAGGCAGGCAGGCAGGTGGGCTGGCAGAGACGACAGAACCCACCTCAGTAAATAATGAGGTTTTGCAGAGCCCCCGGGTAGTGGGAATGTTTAGCTAGCCAGGAACACTCGCCTTCTGTTTTCTTGGATTCTTGTTTGTTTGATACCTAGTCCCACGAAACATGTTGCGAAGGTCTTGCTGGCTCATTGGCCTCATCAGCCCTTCCTGAATCTGAACGGCTGTGTGTGGGTCAGCACAGTCACTTAGAAATGCCACCTCCTGGGAGCTGTTGAACAGTACTGTGGTTTCTGTTCTGAGGCCTCTATTTTCAGTACTTCAAAAAGCCTGGTAGATGAAGTTGCTGTTTTAAATAGTCTAGCCAGAGAAATCTCCCTGAGAACAAGATAATGGAGCAAGGGGAAGATAAGGGAGCAAGCTGTGTTGCTGTCTTCAGGCAGAAGAATTGAGTCATCACACGCCACAGCCCTGAGCTGGACTCAGCATTTCCAGGGAGCAGCAAGGAGCCCGTTGTGCCTCCACAGAATGAGAAGACAGTAGAGTGATCACCGTCAGATATGTTGTAGGAAAGAGCAACAATTTGTAGAGGGTCTTAGGGGACACTGTAAAGAGTTAGGATTTTATGGGAGGGAGATGGGCGGTATTTGGAGGGTGTTAAGCAGAGATATGCTATGACTTACGTTATGGAAGGGTCAGATTGACCGCTGTCCCTAGAACTGTGTATGGGTAAGAAAGGATGCAGGGGAACAAAGCAGAAGCTACTCTAGTAATCTTGGTGAGAGATGTTGATTAGGGCCAGGATGGATTGGTTGTACTATTGAAATGTAGCCAGTTACTGGATAAAATCTGAAAACAGAGGCAACAGGATTTGCTGAAAGATTGGATATAGAATGTGAAATTGGGAGTCAAGAATGACTTCGAAGTTTTTGGCATGTGCAACTGTCAGGCTGAAATTGCCATTTAATGAGAAGAGGATTATAAGAGGAACAGATTTAAAAGGTAGATAAAGGTCAGATTAGGATATGATAAACTTGGTAGACTGTTGGTATCCTAGGTGCTGACATTGAGTACTGCACGAGCTCTAGAGGTCCGGAGTTCAGGGGAGAGGTATTAGTTGTTAATATCATCCGTGCCGTTACTAACCATTATTAGAATGTTTAGAGCCATATAACTAGGGGAGATAATGTGTAAAGCCAGAAGATGGGAGTAGATAAGAGAAAAATTTAAAGAATTCAACTGTAGGAATTTCTGATGTTAAGCAAAACCAGAAGATACAGCCAAAGGAGGCCAGAAAGGAGTTGAGGCATTACAGGGAGAAAACCAGAAAGGCTGAAGTTAGTGACAACATGCTTCAAGGAGACGAGTGCTCAGCTGTGTCAGATGATGCATCATTTTCAAGTACACAAAGGTGGAAACTTGGTCATGTGATTTAGCAGTGTGGCGGTCCCAGGTGATCTCCATGCAATGGGAATGTATGCCTGGGAATGGGTTCAAGAGAAGAAGTGAAGTGAGAAAATAGGCGTGGTTGAGTATAGACAGCTAATGGGATGCTCCCACAGGAAAGAGGGGAAATTGATGATGCCAGGCCGAAGAAGAGGAGGTGGAGAGAGAGAGAGGCATGTGGCAAGAGGTGGATGAGAAATGAAAAGGGAAAGGGAGAAGGGAGAGTGATCGAGATTGTCCTTGTTTGAGAGAATATAGGATCTGGAGCATGAATAGAGTGATGGGTTTTAAATACATGTAACTTGGCCTTGGTCGTAAAACAGAAGGCAGAATCTGTGGACACACACCCAGAATGATAAGTAGTTGTGGTTGTGAGAGTTTGAAGAATATTTGTTACTTTTTAAAATGAAAAAAATTGCATTTTTAGACAGATGAGTAGTTATTGTCTTCAAAGCATGTTTTGTAGTATGGTTGGAAGTAAAGATGGCCCTTGAAAAGAAATTTGAAAAGATACCTTATGTTTCTCTCTATCTCTCCCTCTGTCTGTCTCTCTTTCTAAACATGTGTGTGTATATATATATGCACACATGAGTATGTATGTATAGATGCATGTGTGTGTATTTTGGTGTTTTGCTTCTTTGTTTTGTTTTGTTTTCATCCAAGGTTCCTGACTCATAGAAACTAGAATTTCTCTTCTCCAGGGTGCGTAATTGAAACTAATCTTCCAGTACCTTTCTATCTTAGATCTGACCATGAAAACAATTCTCTGACCTAGCCTGTTTGACCATATGAGGGACCTTGCCCTTCATTCCAGAGGAGCCTGCCCCATACCCCCGAAGGAGGAAGGCTGCAGGGAGAGGCCAGGAAGAATGCTGAAGCAACCAGATCTTGCTGGGTTTCCCCACCCAGTCTGTCTGCATTGGGTCAGAGACTGTTTTTGTCCAGTCACATTTTGATAAGGTTCTCCATACTTTAGTCACACTTGTGCAAAGTCATTAAGAACCCCAAAGGATGGTTTGGGGTTTGTACAAAACCCTAAAAGAAGTTTTCATACTTTGCCCTATGCATCTCTTCATCTGTATCCTTTGCAGTGTCTTTTGATCATAAGCTAGTGAATATGCTTCTGAGTGCTGTGAGCTGCTTGAGCAAATCATTGGGACCCAAAGGAGGCCAGAAGCATGGGTGAAATAATCGAGGGCTCGCAGCCGGCATCCAAAGTTGGGGGCAGTCACGGGGACTGAGTAGTCTTCTACTTGTTGGACCTGACATTGTCTCTCTGTGTAGACAGCGTCAGAACTGAACTGGTGTCCTCTGCTACAGCAGCATTTATGTGTGCTGCTGGGGTGATTTCTCTGAATTTTTTGAGATCATGGAAGTCTTTTGTGTTGATTGTGGTTTGAGAGCAGATCAAAAAAGAGACAACTTGTTTTTCCTGATACAATACTTATTGCCTGTTTTTATTGATATGTCAAGAAAGAAATGGAAACAATGGTATTTTGTTTTTATTTTTTGGGGCTGCTGGTGATCGAACTCAGGGCTTTCTGCCTGCCAGGCAAGCACTCTACTGCGAAGCTAAATCCCTAGCTCCCAACAAAACTATTTTATAATTGGTTCAACAAAATGAAAAATCCCAGTGAAAAACTCCAATCCTTTTAGATTATTTCTGATTCTAGGGGGCTCTCAGCTAGTCTTTTAAATGCAGTATGAACTGGAAAACAAAATTAACTCCCTGTAAAAGGAGTTTAGCTTTAGCATAGTGTAGTGGCCACCCACTGGGAGCAGTAAGAGCTCAACTCTAGTTAATGCCTTTGGCAGCAAAGAACTCCAGTTAGAGACATATCCTGCTCTGGATAGGTGGTCTGATAAGAGGCAGCACAGATCTTTGACATGAGACCTGCTCTTTCCTCTGAGAGCCCTGACCCTTGTTCTCTTAAAGATATATGGATACCTCTTTTATCACTTTCTTATCTAAAGCTAAAGACCTGGGGAAATGTTCTTGTCCAAATCGCAACTACAAACAATATTAAACACAATACCAGGCTCTGGGAAGATCTACAAGGTGCTGATCCAGGTAAAGACATGATTCCGGTAAAGACATTTTTTAGAGAGTCACATTTGCTGCCTACACCCTTTCTCCATATCTTCCAACCCTTATAAAAACCTGGCTTTCATCCTGTCCTGTCCATTTGTATCAGTGTCCTCTGATACAAATAAACTCGTCTTTCTTGCATTCCTTGTCTCTTGGTAAATTTGTTTTTTACCACCCATGTCATGGGCTCTCTCTACGCCCGCCCTCATGGCACACAGGCCAATCAAACCAAGAAGTTCTGTTTACTTTTTAGTAATCTACTCATTAAAGAATTTAAATCCAAATCAAAATTAAAACTTCATATGTAAGAAATAATAAACATTTTAATATTTATGAAAGAAGTGATGGGATTTTCAAAAATCCTTTATACTTCCTTTAAATTACATTTATTTTTATGTAATTAAAAAAAGGTTGGGGGGTTGAGAGTGTGGCTCAGTGGGAGAGCACTTGTCTAGCATGTGTGAGGTCCTAGGTTCAGTCTCCAGCACTGCAAGAAAAAAAAGTTAGAACAGTATGGGGTTAGAAAACCAAGTCTTTTTGCAGCGTTAGTTACAAATGTTAACCATGGTGCAGATAAGAAGCTCAGTATGGCAAAGCTATTTAATGCAGTGATGACAAGTTTGGACTTGGGGTCACACAAGATGCAAAAAACCCTGCCTTAAAACTTGTTTCCTCCTTGTCTGTATTTGTACAAGTGGCCTTAAACCTCAACTTCCCGTATCACGTGGTTTCTCTTACAGGAGAAACCCAAAGTATAAATAAAGAGCAAAATAAGATAGATAACAGCATTAGGGAGATAAAGGGGTTCAAGGGATGGATAGAGGGAGGAAAATGGTATGAAAAAAGCAATTAAGATGTGTTATGTACACATATGAGCTCCACACAAGGAATGCAAACATTATATACTGTGAGCATGTGCAAGGAAAAAAAAGGGCATCAAGAGATGGGTGGAGGGAGGAGGGAAGGGAAAAAGGGAAGTACTACAAACATATGTGTACTAATAGTGAATACCTTATGAAATTTCTTTTGACAAACTGGGAGAAGACAGTCGTCTTCAATTCCTGTTTTTGTGTGGTACGCATATGTGCATGCACAGATACATAGCCCAAGTTAGTAGAGGTTAGAGAACCTTAGTCTTGTGGGTTACATGAGAACTTTATTGAATATTTTAGATTTTATTGGCTCGCTCATAAGATAGTGGTAAAGCAGCTGTTGAATGACACTCTCTAATCTTTTTTGATGTGTCTATCCTTTTTATAAGGGTTTTTGAGTTTCTGTTTTTTCCTGTTAATTCCTCTTTCTGGAGAATTGTGTTGCCTGAATTGGATTGAACTTGAGGATCCTTACTTAAATTACCCTCTGTTTACAGGTCAGTCTTCAATTTCTGTTTGGGGATATTTAAAGAGAGGTGAAATGTCAGAGGTATATTTTACAAGACTTAAGGTTCGATTAGGCTTCTTAACACCTTAATGGTGGAGTACCAGCTCTGTTGTGGTTTTGGTCACCTATAGAACTCTGAGTCCTTGAAAAATCTCATTAACATTGACCGAGGCCTGTGATTTAAACAGATTTGAGCAGAGTGTGACCATTCTACATAGGATCCTTCTGGAAAAGTGGCCTTTCATTGGTCCACCTTGGTTTCTGGAAATTTGATTATTCTTTTCATTAGCCAGTTTTGGGGATCTGACTATCTCCTGGTGGAAAAATGAATGAAACATCTTGTCTTTTTTTCCAAAAGACCAACAAACTTTAAAGAAGGGATTTTTAAATGTAGCATAATTACAAAGCTATGTTATTTCCAGATTTAATCATTGGATAATGAATTAATGGGAAACATATGGAAAATTTAGATCACCCGGAATAAATTAATTCTTTGCTCTTACCTGTTATATTCTGATATTTTAACATTTGTGAAAGAAATTTTGAGTTTTTTAAATAAACTGGGATATTTAGTCTCTGAAGAATACAGAGCTTCCTCTGAAATAGTGTAATTTTGACTGGGTTATCTTAGAAAAGATTGTATT
Source organism: Hystrix cristata (assembly GCA_004026905.1). Lineage (NCBI taxonomy): Eukaryota > Metazoa > Chordata > Mammalia > Rodentia > Hystricidae > Hystrix > Hystrix cristata. The sequence continues at coordinate 21,314 of PVJO010023816.1, forward strand.
ATTTGAATCATGTCTAAATTCAGATCTGTTTTGTGATAGTAATTTAGGCAGGAGTTTATATCTGAAATGTAATTTATGATTTCTTATCTGAAAATCTGTAAGAAAATTGTGTAACCAATTCTAATGATTCAGGTTGTATAGTACTTGTAGTAATTTTCCTGATAGTTTTGAAATCATTTAAAAATATGTAATAAACTTAGTGAAATCTTAAAGAAATCTTTTTTGGCTAGCATATTTAGCCTTACCAGTTAAGTAAATTAGTATTTGTGTTCACCATTTCTAAGAATCAAGTGATAGGAGGCTTGGTTTTAAACATTTATACATATGCATCTTTTAGGTTATATTTGAAAGTTGCTTTGTCAAAATGGTCAGTCATTAAGACTAGCAATGTGATTGATTGGACCCGCAGAAGGAGTGTAGTAGCTGCAATAGAGATCTTTTTTCTTGCCTTACCCTGAAAAACAATTGATCTCTGTATTTTTCCTTTAGAATATAAACCTGAAGTGGTGCCTAATATATTGTATTTATTGAGCAGTGCCCAATAAATATTCTTTGAAAAATGAATAAATGGATGTCAATCAAAATTACTTCATTAAATTAGGTAGTCCATTTTTGGAATTTGTTAATCTTGAGATGTTTTAGTATTTCTTTGTCCTAAGTTTGAACTTCGTGGTGATATTTTCTACCAATTGTAGATAAATCTTTATTTCTTCTAAAACCAAAATATTCAAAATAATTTCCAATACAAATGTTAAATAAGGCATGATGCAGTATTGTAATAAAATAATACCCGTACTTTGTATAAGTAGCTGAAGAAGATAACTAGCAAATGTTTTCTAGGAAAGACTTTCTAGAGATAATTTAGTAATAAAGGGAATCCTGTGAAAAGTGAAAAACAAAATTTTTTTAAACGTTTTTTAAAATTTTGAGACAAGTTCCCACATGTCACTTAGTTGCTTAGATTGGGCTTGAATTTGCAGCCCTTCTGCTTCAGCCTCGCAGAGTTTTAGGGTTACAGGTGTGCACTACTACGCTCAGCTTGGGAGATTATGAGAAATTACTATTCCTCTTCCTCTTCCACCTCCTCTTCCGGATTCCGATTCTTCCACCTTTTCTTCCTCCTCCTCATCTTCGTGCTTCTGCTTTGTCCTCCTCTCTTTCTCCTCTTCTCCCATTTCCTCTCCTCCTCCTCTTCTTGGTACTTCTTTCTCTCTTTTTTTTTTTTTCCTGGGTGCTGGGGATCAAATTCAGGGTGCTCTACCACTGAGCTAAATCCCTAATCCCCTCATCTTTTTTTTTTTTTTAAATGGAGTTTCTTTGTGTTGTCTGTGTTGACCTCAAACTGACAATCTTCCTGCCTCAGCCTCCCAAGTAACCGGGATTACATGTGTGTCCCACTGCACATGGCTGTTTTTTGGAGGATTTTCTTGTACAAATAAGCTTCTGTGGAACTGAAGTGCTGGATGAGAGATTGTGTGAGGGGCATTTGAAATGCACCAACTGAGGCCAACCGTTTATGTGGTGCCCAGTCTTCTCACAGTATCTGGATACCATGGAAGCTAATAGCCCTCAGGATATACTGATACGGGGAGGGAATTGCCAGTTTAAAGCTGTGTGCCAAAGGTGCATGGAACATTGTTTTCTTGAGGGAGGCCAGGGCCTGACAAGATGACAGAGGCATCTTTTTAAAAGGTAAATTCGATACATCTACCTTATTACTTCAACCCTCTCCCCTACTAGAATTTAAGATCCTTCTAGGGCAGGGATTTTGCCAGTTTTGTTCACCCTTATATTCCAGTGATTATTTTCCTGTTAGATAAAAAGCCTCCTGAGGCCAGACATCTTGTTTCTTTTTGCTCAGCATTTTATGTCCAGCATCTAGCAGTATGTGGCACGTACGTGGCTAAGTAGGAATTAATAGAGTAACCAAGGTGGCCTTGGAAGGGTCTGCCTGCCCTGTTTGGCAGCACTTTCATTCTTTCTGTTTTCTTTTTGTAGCTCTTTCAGCCCAACCCCAAATTACTTTTAGCTACTACTCAATTTCTAAAATGTAAGGCGGTGGTTCTGTATAGTGCTGTATTAGAACTATGCTCTTTAAAAGGTAATCCTTGAAGGTAATGGTGAGCTGCAGGTAATGGGGCTTATATTTCATAGTATGAATCTTCCCATTCTGCCCATGGTACGTGGACATTAATGGGATTGTCAGTGGAGTCCAGAGGAAAAAGAATACGCATGTGTTTGCCCTTCTCACTTTTATTTCCAGTGAGTTGCTCCCTAGGGAGCCTCCCGATAACAGCTTTTTCTCCTTTCCACAATGAATAAATGAAACGTTAGCATGGTACTCTGGAAAGGAACAGACTGCCTTCTACAGCTTACCTAGTGCTTCTGTTTTATTAATTTTATAAGTTACTAGAGTGCCGAGTTTGAAAGGACAGTATCAGTAGTCGATAAGTAATACAGATGAGATGATTTCCAGCTGGTGGTGGGGAATTAACACAGTCTTTTCTCTCTTCCTAGAATAACTTTAGGAATTTTTAAGAACAAAAATTTCCTTAACTAATGTCAGTGATTCTTGTTTTTTTTCCCTCTAGTATTCCTGCAGTGCATATTATAGTTAGCCTTTAATGTGTCTCTGGCTTCCAGTATGGTAGCATTGGGAATTGCGAGTGGCTTTTTGCAATTCCCACTACAGTGTCTTTTAAGTATTTTTCATATGCAGATATGCTTAGTAAGAATAAGTGTTGATTGCATGGGTTTTCTGAAAGATTTTCTGGGGCAGATAATAACATCTAAAAGGAGTTTATCTTCCTTGGTGGGGTGAATAAGTCAGGCCTCATTAATGAAGGCTAACTTACAGTATAGATATTTAGGATTCTAAAAACTATTGAATGAAGACTTATTTAAAAAGTTCATCCTCCTGAAAACTTAGATTATATGGAAAATAGTATTTAATTTAGTGTGGCTGGGTGAGGCGAGAATCCTTGGCTCCTCCAGGGTATGTCCCTCATCCTTCCCTGGTCTGAGTAAGACAAGCTCAGGTTAGGGGCTGGGCCCGATCCCTGCTCCGAAGGGCTCTGGGCAACTCTGGGCTGATAGCGTTCGTGTCTGGAGTGGCAGTTTGCCTACATGTGGAGTTTTAGGGTGAAAATAGCTTTCTTTCAGGATTTTAAAAGCATTGCTTTATTGACTTACTGCTTTGAGTGTTGCTGAAGCCATTCTGATTATAATCCTTTGGGTCCTATTCTTTTTTTCGCACATTTTGGGTATTCCGAAATTTGACAGTGGTGTCTTTTTTCACTTGCATTGTTGAGGATACTGTGGATATTTTGGCTAGACTCTTAGAAGATCATGTCTTTCAGTTCTGGTGAATTCTCTTTGGATATTTCAAAGCTTTCTTTCTCTTTGGGTGAGCAGGAGGGTTGTTCCTGATATTTTGGTGCTGATTCATTTTACTTGCATGACTTTCATATATTTTTCCCCCTCCATTTTCTCCCCCCGAACTTTCTCTTTTTCTTTTGTCTCAGAAAGTTTGACTCACTTTTATCTTCTGTATCTCCCAGTGAATATTTCCTTTCACTATTATGTTGTTAAGGAAAAAACTATGCTGATATTTTTTTAAATGGTCAGGACTGCTTTCTTCAGAGCTATTACAGTAGGGCTGTGTTGCCCCGCAAACAGGGGGGCTTAACACCAGTTTGTTTTCTTCGGTTTGGAACCTGGCGATCTGACGAAGTCAGTCATCTGCGTGGATGGAGTCTGACAGAAGCGCTCCTCCGGCCTGCGGACAGCTGCCTTTTCTCGGTGTGCTTGCTGGGTTTTTCCCTGGTGCCTGTGCATGGATAAGCTCTTTCTCCCTGTTTCTATAGGGCCACCTCTCTGATTAGAACCCTGCTGTTATGACTTTGCTTACTATAATTACACCCTAAAAGCCCTGTCTTCAAAGATAGTTACATTGGAGGTTAAGGTTTCAACATACGCATTTTGGGGAAAGCACAGTTCAGTCACACACATTCAGTTTATAACAAAGGGTGCTGTAATAGGGGAGAGAAATGGGGCCTAACTGTGAATACAGCAAAGGCAGCTGGGTATTTACAGCTGAGGACAGAGTGGGAGTCCACAGATAGAAATTACTAGGAGGAGCCATGAAGTGAATGGAGTTTCTTGCTGAACAGAGGTCAAAGTCTTAC
>PVJO010023817.1:0-27338 GCA_004026905.1 Hystrix cristata
GAAATTAGGAATAGACGGTCTATATCTAAATTTGATAAAAGCCATCTATGACAAACCAACGGCCAACATCACACTAAATGGTCAGAAACTTGAAGCTTTCACACTAAAATCTGGAACAAGACAAGGCTGTCCACTATCACCACTATTATTCAATATAGTTCTAGAAACATTAGCAAGAGCAATAAGGCAAGAGAAAGATTTGCCTTTTAAATCAGGAATTACACAGACACTCTAAAGTTTGACACATTTCTCTGGTTTGCTGTTTTTTTCAAGAAACACTCACCAATTATTCTAGATATCTTTGAGAGTTACTTTGGCAGTTCAAAATACCCAAACTTGGAGTGAAACTTGGGTGAGACTTGGAGTGAGCAGAAGTCCAGGACCATAATCAAGGCTTCCTCCTGCCTCCGCCTTTCTCTCTTTCTTACCCCTCATGTAACTTTTGCACTTTCTTCTTCAATTATTGTGCATATTCAGATGTATAAGGCGTCAAAATCTGCCATTCCAATTTTTTAAGTATATAGAGAAAAAATTACTTTATTGTGGCTTCTGATTGATTAGTAATCATTTTGATGCTTATAGTTGATACTTTTTTTGTATCTCACTGTTCCTCTATTTAGTCTCTGATTTGTTTATATTTCCTCTTGATAAAAACTATAAGGATTCACCTTGTATACGAGTTTTAAATAACCAGTATTTCAAACTAATTGTCAACCTTTTAATTTTACGGGTTATTTTCATAGTAGTATTCATAATTTCAATATTCTTTTTCACTGTTTTATTTCCCATTGTTATCCAAAACCCGGGAAGAGATAAAAGGGCGACCACATGTCTTCTTAATATCATACCAGAGCACTGAATAACAGCTTATTAAAATGTGTCTGAAAACCATTTGATACATCTCCTATTAAAACACAAGTTCCATGCCCACATCCCTGGTTATGTCTGCTCCTCTAGAGACACCTTTCTAAAAATCACACTTAGTGGTAGCACCTGTGTGTGACTTCCCAAGCTAGGTCAAAAATAATGTCATGGAGTCTCCATTTGGTTCCTTTGGGACATATACTTAGACTGAAATCAGCCACTCTATAAGGAATCCCTCTAAATTGAGGCTGAATACTAGGGAGATTAAGTGAAACTGTTCCTGCCCACAGGCAGCATCAAATGCTGGCCTCCTGCACCATCCACCCTGGCTGTCAAGTCGGTGGAGCTTTCTGATGACCACAGTGCTGGCTGATATGTAGCTCTAGCCACAGCTCCATCTCACCCCAGGTGAGAACCACTAAGCGGCATCCCTCCCAAAATGGCAACACAAATCATGAGCAAGCTCTTTAAATGACAAGTGCTTCTCAACTTGCAATGGAGTTTTGTCCATTGTTAGTTAAAGATATCATAAGTTCAACATTCCTTTAACATGCCTAATCTACCAGACATCACAGTTTAGCAAAACAGCACACTCTAGAGTGTTGGTCATTAACCCTCGTGACCGACAGGCTGACTGGAAGTTGAGGCCTTCTGCGCCTGCCCAGTATCTTAGACTGTTATGTACCACATATCAGTAGCCTTAGATGAGGCCAAAATTCAAAACCTGAAGTAGAGTTGCTGCTTAATATGTATCACCTTAGCACCATAATAAGGTTTAAAAAAAAAAAAAAAAAGGAGACCAGAAGACAGCTGAAAACAAAGCACAGTCTCCACTCTCCAGCCTCTCATGACCCAGGATCCAGCTTTCCTCAAACTTGTTTAATTTAAGATCTCCTTTTATACTCACTCCCCTCTTCCTTGACACCCAAGAAGACTGATGTGGTCTTTGTAGTTTATATTTGGAAAAAAAATAGCTATATCTAGTTTTATTTCTCAAAATATTCTCACTTAGAAATTCCTACTGAGCTCCTGGTTACTGTAATCAGCAAAAGAATGATTTTAAAATAATAAAATTTTCTTTTTCATGTGGAATAAAAAGTCCGGAAAAGGCTTCTATACACTGACAATAGCCGCTGCTGTAAGTAGGTATTCAGGCTCCTTCTTTCCTCCCATCTGAGCCTGTGTTTGCCTTCTTAAGTTTGTAAAGGGGGGTCAATCTGTGCCCCTGTTTCAGGAATGGAGAAAGAAAAAAGAAAGCCAGGGCCAGAAGCATTCGCCTAGACAAGTCAGTGCACTTGGAGAGGATTTTTTTCCCAAAGATCGACCTAAAAACTTCTGTTTTTATCTCATTGTGCAAAGCTTAGTTGTTTAATCACTTTTTTCTGCAAGGGAAGCCGGAACATGTAGTTGTTGAGCTGTGCACCTTGCTGCCATCATCACCCCTCAATGACTTATATAATTTAGGAAAAAGTAGGAATTAGCTATTGGATAGATGTTTAGCTTTGTAAACTTGACCAATCCCATTGTGATCCTGCCTATCCTCTTGTTATAGTTGTTCTTCCCCAAGAAATGTCTATGTATGAAATGCCTTATTGAGATCAAGGTTATATAATGTCAACAAGATACTATTAATCTACTATTGTAATTATAATTCTATCATAAAGGCTTGCAGACAATTTGAGCTAAACTAATGGGATGTACATGAATTTATGAATGACCAGAACAGTGATTTCAAATAGGATGATGGTCATTAACATTTATGGTCTCAAAAACAGACATCAAGTAATCGAATTATTTGTCACTATTTTTTTATGTTTACAGCTATATCCTCTAAGGAAAACAAAGCTATTATACCAAATAAAAATTATAATTAAGCATGTAAATATTTTAAATTACATACTTAAAGGGAAAAGGCCTCTTATCAGTTTATTATGTATGTTTATTATTTCATTAAGCTGAAATACTATTCTAGATAGAGTGCTGCCTTCTGACTAAGCTAGCATCATTCCATTCAAAGTTTCTCTCTAAAACAGAAATGTTCTGTGCACATCCTTTCAATGAAAGCTTATTTGATTATGAAGTATCAAGTGGATTAGCTAAAAGCTGCAGGCTATGGGCTTGTGCCATTTCAACACTTAGCCAGCATTTTTAAGTAGAATTGTTTAACTAAAGAATACTTGCTGTGTGGACTGATTGTTAGATTACACTTGTCGTGTTTTGGTTAAGAAAACAGAATACGGTTCCTGGGCCACTTGTTCACACACATAAACAAACCCCTTACAATGTACATCTAAGGGAGTAACTCAAGACTCACTGCTACTAATAATTACAGCTATCTATCTCTCATTTCAATGTCCCAGACATTGTGCAAGGAAAGTTAATCCATCTTCTCTGATCCTCATGAAAAATGTATGGCAGAGGCTTTACAACCCTTATTTTACACTCAAGGAAACTAGAGTCAGAGAAGTTGTGTGGTTTGCCCAATGCTAAGTTCAAACTTACGTGCACAAGTCTCAAGGCCTACCCCATCTTTCTAGAACGTTTCTGTGTCTTATTCAAAGATCCTGTGACAGCACCTCAGCTCCAGCTTATTGTTTCTCTTCTGTGGCCATACATAATCGCTGGCTTGGAATAAGAAGATCCAAAAAAGAAACTTCATTTTCCACTTGCTAGCTGCGTGAGCCTTGATTTGTTATTTCCCCCTGAGAGGCTCCGTGTCATTATTTATTATGATAATATATACCCTATGAAATGTCAACTGTAGTATTTACCAGTTAGAGTGGTTGATGGAATTAAAGAAGACACCATATCTTAAAGACTGTGAATGTAGCAGGTGTCCAATAGATATTACTTGAATCATGTACTCATCACTGCAGACGAAAAAGAGAAATACATAGCGAAAACATCAGAAGAGTTCATAATCTACCTTGAAGACATATTAGGAAAGGCAACATAGTGGGTGTTAATATATCGTCGCCAAATGCTCTACCACTGAGCTATGCCCCCATGGTGTTCATATATTGGATTAATTTTTTATTGTAGGCTGTTCGGGCTATTAAAACAGAAAACCACAACCTGGGTGGCTAATAAACAATACATTTCTTTGTCATAGTCTAGCGACTGGGAAGCAAGACCAAAGTGTTGGTAGATTTAGTAGCTGATGAGAACTAATATTCTGGTTCCCAGACTGCTGTTGTCTTGCTGTGTCCTCACAAGTTAGGGAAGCTGAGCAGACTCCCTGGGCCTTTTATAAGGACACTAATTCCATCCATGTGAAGTTCATGCCCGTGACCTCATTGCCTCTCAAAGGCCGCATCTTCTACTAGTGTCACCTTGGGAATTAGGATTTCAGCCTACAAATGCATAAACATTCAGGCCAAAGCATTTGTGAACTCTCTTTACATTATTGAGTTTGAAGAAATGGTGTTGGGGAGAGATGAGTTTTACTGGGACTGTGTAGCACAATAGAAAGATCTTAACTTTTGGAATTAATGGGTGAAAGAGAGAGGATTTGAACTTCAGTGTGAAACGCTTAGTGAGGTGGGGCAGCTGGTAACAGCAGAAAACTACTGCTAACCTCGGGATCTGGAGAAGCATAGGTCCTAAGCCTGTGTAAAGAATACCAATTTTTAAGTGATTTTCAAATGATTTTAGCTGAGTAAGGGTACTTTTGAAGTTTGGGTTCCCCAAAAATAACTATTGATAAAAGAGTTTAGGAGGTAAGCAATTTTTTTAGGGATCAGTGTAAGTAAACAGAAAAAAAGAAGTAGGATTTGCCAGAGGATGAACTCGATCAGGGTTCAACTACATTCAAAACATTGGCCGCCCCACTGGTATTGCTCGTCAGCCCGTTCCAGGTCAAGCAGAGTGGAACAGTCTCCCCAAAGAAGAGCATCTGGAGTGGGGGTGTGCCTCAGCTAGTGTGCCCTCTACCTCACCTGGAAGAGCTGGTGCCTGAAGGCTGCCGATTGATTACAGAAACTCCTTTCTTGGAAGGAGACCTAGGTGGGATCACTTAGTTTTACACTCGGTAGGATCATACTGAGTTTTGTAGTTATGAGAATAAGAGGCCAAGAGCACTGATCACGAGATCAGATAGGAGCCTTAGATGTTTCTTTTTCTTTTTTCTTTTTTTTTTTTTTTTTTTTTTTGGTGCTGGGGATCGAACTCAGGGCCTTGTGCTTGCAAGGCAGGCACTCTAACCACTAAGCTAAATCCCCAGCCCCGTGATGTTTCTTCATTATTCTTCCATCTCCGACTTTGAACATGGCCCCTGGCAGTCTGTGCCTGGACGGTTTCCCTATCTGTGGAATGGGGTTTGGCTTCCATGACCACTAAAGTCCATCTACTCTTTAATACTCTGCATTTCTATAGTTTTATCCATTTTGTTCACCCAACTCATATTTACCAAGGCTCCTATTGCACCAAATACTGTGAAACGTGCAGGAGACACTGGTAGAGAAAACATATGAAGCTCTCTGCCTTTGGGGAATGATGTTGTAGTGCTTTAAAGGTCTCTTTAGTACAAGAAAAAGTGATGAAGTATGAATTTAATCAGTACAGTTGCTTAGTTAAATCACTGTAACATTCTGATACTGTTTCAGAGCAGAGGCATTTGATATTGAAGATGTCAGAAAAAAAATCACATCTAAAAGGTAATTTAATAAATTATTTACTGGGCCCATATCATAGCTTACACACACTGTACCAGCAGCAAGGTATTCTTTTCACCTTTTGTCTATGAGGACTAATAAAATTATTGACACTATCTCCCTACCGACAATGGCCAGGAAGAAAATTAAAGTCCAGACAGGAGAAAATAAAACACACTTTCAGAAATCTGGAATAAAAACACGTCAATGCTTTTCTCAGTGATATAGCCAGAAAGTTATTAAATCCATGGTAATAACAAAAGATATGGAAACAAATAAAGAATATTTGGGGTCATCTCATATGTGTCTCAATACTACATTTTTTACTCTCTGCTATTGTTATGAGGGGTAGTTGGTGGCCAGAAAATGCCCTATGAGTCTTTTTTTGTTTGTATTTTTCTATTATCTGTATTTTACTTTGTTTTTTAATTTATATTTTGGTTTTGTCTTATAATAGAAACCATGTGACATTTAAGCTTATGTTTATGGTTTATTTCACTTAACATTACGGTCTCAAGGTGCATCCCTTTTCCTACAAATGACTCAAGTTTATATCCTTCGTTGTGGCAGAACAGTGTTTCATTGTGTATAAATACCACGTTTTCTTTCCATTCATCTGTTGATGGGCATACAGGCTGCTTCCAAAATTTAGTTACTATGAGTTGTGCTGTTATAAACATGAGTATGTTTCTAATATGATATATATAACTCTTTCAGGAATATACCTAGAAGGGGAATAGTTGGGTCAAATGGAATTTCTATTTTTAGTTTTTTGCGGAATCTCCACACTGATTTCCATGGTGGTTGTACTAGTTTACATTCCCAAAAACAATACAGAAGAGTTCTTTTCCCCCATAACCTTGCCAACATTTGTTATTATTTGAGTTCTTAATGACGGTCATTCTCTCTGGAGTAAGATGGACTCTCAGTGTTGTTTAAATTTGCTCTTCTCTAATAAAGATGTTGAACATTTTCCATGTATTTATTGGCCATTTATACTTCTTCTTCTAAAAAGCATCTATTCATTTCAGTTGTCCATTTTGATTGGATCTTGTATTTTGGGGGGTCCTCATCTTGCCCATGTCTGGAGACTGCAGGAGACTGAGATTAAAGGTGGTGGACTACTTAATCTGGAAAAGAAAATGCCAAGATGGGCCAACATTCAGAGTACGACGTAGGTCCTGGCTCCTTTCAGCAAGACTTGTAGTGGGAATCAAGGACAAGGGTAGGGCAGAAGATTTGAAAAACTTAAATTTGGGCCCAGAAGGAACCATGTGTAAAGTTGGGGACAAAAGAGGCATTGTTGCTGGAGAGACGAGGACCATCAAACCAAATACTTTGTACAGGGACAAGATGCAATAGGCCTTGAGAGCGTCTCAGAACTCAGTGACCCTTGCTTGAGAAAGGCCTCCCAGTGAATTGTTCATTGGTGAAGAAAGTGAATAAGATACCCCTCCATCTGCCCCTTCTAACCTCAGTGACCACTGTTCTACTTTTATTTCTATGAGATCATTTTCTAGCTTCTATGTATAGACAAGAATATGAAATATTTGCTTTCTGTGCATGAATTAGTTCACGTAACATAATTATTGCCCTCCAATTCTATCCATATTGCCACACATGCCACAAATGGTAGAATCTCATTATTTTTACGCCTGAATAGTATTCCACTGTGTATAAATAGCACATTTTCTTATCTATACATCCATCAGTGGACACCTCTGTTGATTCTGTGTCTTGGCTTTTGTGAATAGTGCTTAACTAAATAAACATGGGAGTGAGGGTACATGAGGCTGTCATTCTCAGTACTGCATATCACTTTTAAGTTTAGCCAAAAACTTAATTGTGTTAGCTAATTGCAAAGTTAGGTAAAATCAAGAATATATTTTGACAGCAAATGCAGACAAGAATTCAGACACAAAAAAACTCTTACAAACTGTTATTGAGAATATAAATTAGCACAACCCACAAGCTTTTTGGTAAAACAGTATAGTGTTTCCTCAAACAACTAAAAATAGAACTATCATATGATTCAACAATTCCACTACTGGGTATTTATCCAAAGGAGATGAAATGATTATACAAAGGAAGATATGTGCACTTCCATGTTATTACACTGCTATTTACTCTAAGTAAAATATAGAATCAACTGAGATATTCTCCAGTAGATGAACGAAGAAAAGATATAAATACACAACGGGATATTATTCAACTCTAAAAAAGAATGAAGTCTTTGTCATTTGCAGCAACATGGATGGAGCTGGAGGTCATTAAATTAAACCAACCAGACATAGGAAACCAAATACCGTATGTTCTCGTTCATTTCTGGAAATCATAAGTTAATATCATAAATGAACAGAAGAATAGTGGTCACTGTAGTGGGAGGAGTAGCAGAAAGATCAATAAGAGACACCAAAATACAAACCTGAAGAATTATTTCTGATTCTTCCTTAACACACTAGAGCAATTAGTGGTTAAAAGCATCTGTAATAGGCATCAAAATTACTTGAAGAATACAAAATTTGCAGCACCTAAATGATTAATGTGTGAAGAAACGGACCTGCTTATCACCTGGATTTGATTATTACACATTGTATACATGTGCTGAATGACCATAATGTACTCCATAAAGATGCACAAATACATCTAAATAAAAAATAAAAACAAAAAGTGGACAATGGAATTTTGGGGGGAAAGAATATAATTTGAGTAAAGATGTCTTGCAAGAGCCCTCACTCTGTATAGACTCTTACTGAGATTTTATTTAATTTATTAAGGTTCAATCATTCAGTTTTAATAAATTTTGAATTAACAAGTGGATTTCTAACAGGGTGATTGTAATGTGTGATTCAAAAATACTACTTAACTTCATTTTCCTAGAATATATAAAAACTCACAATCTCAAGTCATAAACAAGATTTAAGAAAACTGTTTTAGTGTATTTCAACAGATTATCGAGTTCTTGTTTTCCTACTTGGTGCAGCACAAACACCGCACAAATGCCATGGTCGCTTCCTGCTACCTACTGAAATGAAAATCATGTTATTCTCCGAGCCCTAGAAAATGCTTCCCTGGCCCAGAAATTCACCCTTCTCTGGCAGAACTACAGTCATATCTGAGGATGATTAGATCTCTGCTCCTACCTGTGATTCATAGAATGCATCGAAGTCTCACGTACAAGCAATCTGCTCCTGGACATGGCAGGTTACATAATCCAGACTGGCTGTTCCGATAGAACAACTACCAGATTCTAAGAACAGCAATAGAAATCAACTTGAAGGCATAAAACTCCTACAGCAGTAAAGAATTATGGAGACAAGAGACAGGGAAGGAAACTGAGCCAAGGGGCAACTTTCACCCAGAGCCATCTGCGATTCCCAGAAATACTGCAATGGTGTCTACCTCAGACCTCTGTCTGAGGCTCAGGTGTCACCAAGGAGTGGGGCCCTGGGAAGAACGCCCAGGTTTGTGGCTGGATTCAAAGGATCGTAACTCAGAAGAGGAGAGAACCATAAGCAGAGTGATCCACAGAGAGTGAAACCTATGGGAATGACTTCCACCTCCGATTACATCTGGAGATGAGGGATCACCAGTGCCTCCATGTTTACTGCAGAAACAAACTTCCGTCGTAGATGACGCAGCATGAGATTTCATTTGTAGAAAGTCTGAAAACAGACAAAACTATGGAGTAACTAGTATAGCGATTATGTCTAAAGAGAAAGAAAGATCATGACTGAGTGAATGAGAAGCACTTGGGGACCACAAGATATTTTCTCTTCTGTTGTTATTGGGGTTTTGTGCAGGGAGGGTGGGTAGAGCTAGGGATTGAACCCAGGGCCTTGAAATTGCTAAACACTTTAATTGCTGAGCACTTTCTCTACCACTAAACTGCCTGACCTGGTTGGCAGTTATACAAGACTTAAGAATTTGTGAGAATTCTCCAAGGTTCCCAATCTCACAAGCACCAAGAGTCTATACACAGTAAGAGAGGGCTTCTGCAACCCGCCTCTCCTTAGAAGGTTTTATGCAAAGTTTCCACCTTGCTGTGCTGTGCAGGGTGGTCCACTGTCTGTCTTACCCATGCACTCAGAGCCTCAGACCTTCCCTGCTATCAGTGGGCACTGCTCTTTTTTCCAATGCTGTGCAAGTATAGACCACCTTCAAAGAGCTGATTGAAACTCCTCTCCCAGCTAAGGTTGCCAGATTTAGTAAATAAAAATATAAGCTGCCCAATTAAACTTGAATTTTATATAAGCAACAGAAAACACTTTATAATATTTCAGAAATCGTTGCATAAGGAACATACCTGTTCAAAAAGTATTACTGGTTGTTTTTCTGAAGTTCAACTTGGCATCCTGCATTTTATCCAACAAACCTACCCCCCAGCTCATTTCCTCTCTTTTTGGATTTACAGAGGTGGGACAAAAAAGGCGAATCAATAAACCAGATCAAAAAGAAACCAAGAACCACTGTAACTCATTAGACTCTTTAACTTGGTAATCTTTTGGATTAAGCCTTAGTTTAAAAGAAATATAAGAAAACTTGAATCAACGAAATGTGCTTCTCATAGCATCTTGACCGTGAAACAATGAAAGTCCCTGTCTCAGAAAGAGAAGAATGTTTCTCTTTTTTTTCCTTTTTTCAAAAATGAAAAGGATCTTGTGATCTATCCTGTGCTTCCTTGGCAACAAATAGCCACATATGGCTATTTAAATTAATTACATCTACAGAAATTTAAAAATTCAGTTCATCAGTTACACTCCCCACATTGCACACACTCAATAGACACATGTGGCTAGAGGAGACCATCCTGGACAGTGTTAATTAGAAAGCCCTCCCGTTAATGCAGAATATCCCACAGGACAGCAGCATTTCAGATCATCTAGTGTGCTAAGAAATGGACATGAAGAAAGAAATGACTAATTGGTGGACCGGCAGGGCTTCCAAGGCCGCCCAGAAAGGAGGTCTTGCCACTGAGCTGCGCCCAGCCGCGACTGGCGCCTTACGTGGGCACTTTCCCGCATTGCCTATGGTTATGAAGTGCTGTCTTGACTTCGCACACTGGAAATATTTTTACTGAGCTTTCCTGAAGAACTCATACATATTTAGCAGGACACACTCGTTGGTTTCAGCCTCCTGAAGAGGCGGGCGGCCTCTGTGGTTTGAGGCAGGCGATGCGGATTCCTAAAACTTCTCCACCGCCTGTCCTGAGCCTGCAGGGATCCAATCCCTTCTCTCTCCGGGTCTCATATTTCCTTCTTTACAGTCACATTTTGTTCTCACTAAAATAAAATTCGAAACTGAATCTCGGAAAAACCAACACTGTAATCTCCAGAGTGAAATTCAATCTGAATTCTTTGTTGGGTGATTTCTTATGAAAACATCAAATCTCTCCCAAAATGAATTTCCCAAAAGTGAAACAGTATTCATTCCTCAGGAAGGTAATGGCCTCCGAATTTGGAGGTGGAGTGGCCAGAATTTCCTGGAATAGAGCCCGGGAATAAAAATAAAAAGACATTGATTTCAGTCCCGATGGCAAAATACTGAATGAATTTTGATCTCAGTTTTCTCATTAGTAAAACAGGGATACTAAGGATCGCATCATGCATTAATTAAGAGTACCAAATTAAGGAACATGGTGAAAGTGTTAGTGAGAATAACATAGAAAAATAAAAGGTTAAATAGTATGTCACTGATAATGGTTTTCTTCTTTTTTAAAATATATAGTAGAGATAAAATAATGTTGATTATATTAATTTTGATTCAGCTGTGAGTACCATCCGATATTATCAATTATTTGCTGTTGAATTAAGGAAGCATTTTTGTATTTTTTAAATTGCATTTAATATTGATCAGAAAGAGATATGCCATCTTTTTGTTTATCCACAGAGATATATTGTTAATGAAAATGTCATCTTCCAAAAAAATTCTTAAATGACAGATATTCTGTTTCTCTACTGCAAAATAAACTTCTAGAGAATTCATTGGTTTAGAACAATAACATCATTATTCCTCAACATTCTGACTGTTGATTGTCTCAACTGGGGAAGTTGGCACTTTGGATTTCTTACTATGTTGTACTCAGCTGGGGTGATAGCCACCTGAAAAATAACCTGGGCTGGATATTGTTGTTGTTTGGGGTTTTTGTTTGTTTATTTACCAAGAACATGTATTGGTACATTGTATACTTAGTGATCACATTGGATATTGTTTTTTTAAGAAAGGCTGAACAGAGCCAAAACCAGAGTTATAGTGGGAAAGAGAAAAAGGGAGGAAGGAAGGGAGGGAGAGAGGGAGGGAGGAAGAGAGAGAGGGAGGAAAGAGAGAGAGAGAAAGAAAAAAGAAAGAAAGAGAGAGAGAGAAAGAAAGAATATTCAGAAACTATTGTAACATGGGAAAAGACTACTCAGTAAAGATTTAGGCTCAGTTTTGAATATGATAAGAACAAGTATGGATTTATAACCAAGGAATAACTTGAGGGCATTACCAGAGAGAAAATTACTAAGAGGAATCATGGGGGAAAGGGAGATCTTGCTAGACTGGCCAAACAGAATTCTTGTTGAAGGCAGGCCAGAATGATCAGATCTCAGGCATGCAGGATGAAGAATTTCATCAGCTATCATAAAGAATGATAAGATATCAAGAGTACGGGGGATTCTACATTCACTTAGCAGGATTCTTGCTAAACCAACAATCCAAATCTGGCAAAGATGGATCTAAGATGTTTCACACTCTTTTCCTTAAGCATGTTGGGATACTAAATTTTGCATGTGACTTCACAATGATCATATTTTAACAATATTATTTAATCCTCTCCTCTGGATCTAGAAAATTCATACCTAATTAAAAATCATCAAAGGCAAATTGATTATGGATTTCCAGTAGTAATGAGGACAGTATGACAGAGTTCAAAGACATACAGGATACTTTCTTAAAGATATTAAGGCAAATATGTTAATATTTCTTAGTAATTTTAACATCATGGAATAATTGAAAAATTAGTACAGACCCCCACCCATTAATTCCACCTTGTTACAATTAATGCTTTTCTTTTTGTAAAGATGAAAACATCTGGTCACCACATGAAAACGTTTTGTCTGTTTAGAGGCGAATGTTATCTCTGAGTTTTCCCTTTTTCAGGCCAAATTATGTCTGCTCATTTTTCTTCTTTGGTTCAAGTTCCAGCCCTTTTATCATTTCTGCTTTTCCCTGCTGGCACCCTGTAAATTTTTCCATGTTTCTGAAACTATACAGATTAAAATAAGATGTGATATTTTAAAAGACCCTAATATAGCAAATATAATAAGTAGGATTTTGACTACATAATTCTAAACATTAGTCGAATTATTTCAATGTATACAACGTGCGTAAAATGTATTAATCAGATATAGCTGAAGGCCAGCAGTTAAATTAAAATGAGTTTTGTAGAAATGCAGGTGACAAAAAAAGAAGTCAAGAAAGAGGAAATGGACGACAATATCAGAAGTGGTAAGTGAATAATAAATGAACTAAAAGATAATAATAAAATAAGGATACCTGAGTTCAATCATCAATAACTACATGAATGTTAAAATATGGAAATTTTCAGAATGAAGATTCAACTCTATGCTGTCTACAAGAGACACCACTCAAACACAAAGACACAAGGAGGTTGAATAAATGGTTGGAAAGATATATACCTGCAACTGGTGAGCACAAGAATTCTGTGGGGCTGTACTAACATCAGATAAAAGTCTACAAAAAAAATATGATTACATAGAAGGAAGAATATTTCATAATGATAAAAGGGTCAATTCTTCAGGAAGACCTAAAAATTTTAAATTTTATGCATCTAAATGCAGAGCTTTCATATACGTGAATAAAAATTGACAAATTAAAGGGAGAGATATACAGTTCTGTCATTATATTAGGAGACTTTAACTTTCATCTCTTAGTAATTAATAAAATTACTAAACTGAAAGCAACCAAGAAACAATGAAGAGAGGAAAGAAAAGAAACTGTAGAAACATCAATGATCTAAGACTAGCATCTATCTTGACATACCTGATATTTCTAGGGCATCATAAAGTGCAATAAATATTTTCTGTATTTCACCAATGGGAGCCATGTACTGGGTGACAAAGTAAGTCTCAATAAATTGAAAAGGACTGAAATCATATAAAGAGTATTTTCAGATAATAGATTTAATTTAAAATACTTGGAACTTGTTTTTCAGAGTCTTAATGCTATATTTCATATACATATTCCTGTTCTACTAACATATTTGACATTGGCTCTCTGAGTACATCTTCAGTGCTTATTTGGACATTTCTTCAGCCAATGAACCTATACGCTAATATTTTCTATTAGCTTCTTATAAGACACTCTGCTGTTTGGATGTTCCCTACAAATTAAAGATTATGATTCCCCTGTGAGGATGTGGTTGTGCTTGAAGTAGAGACTACATGTAGAGGAAATTTCCACATTTCTAGATTTTGTTAAGCTACCTGAAGCTTGCTCTGAGCATGTGGGCTTGGGGGATATCGACCTTGGTCATTATCGAAATGCTTTTCTTCATAGGGCTATGATAATGTCTCCATTCAGAAGCCTCAATGGGTAAAGCTACGTTGTTGTTTCTAGAGCACACTTGGGGCAGAGCCAAATCCTACCCTTCTCCACTCCAAAGTGCTGATAGATAGCAGCTCTAGATCACCAACTCTTTCTGGTCCATAAACCTTCAACTCCTTCCAAATCCAGAGAACAAAGTCATTCATTTTATTCTTCCTTTGATTGATCTATCTGACCTTCCTTTCATACAGTATCATCTCTTCAATAAACACAGGCTTTTTACAACAAAGTACAACTAGCAATATTCAAATAATATTTAATTACTGCCATGCAAAAAAAAAAATCTCTGAAACTAGTGAGTGCTGTTTATCTATTTCCAGATCAGAGAGCATAAAGACAGCATTCATGAGTAAGATCTTAACAAATCATGTTGTACTTTCCTGCTTACATCCCCTTCCACTACAAGCAACCCACCACATGCCGACACTGAGTAACTAAATTACCACTCTCCTCTCCTGTAAATTTGATATTAGTTGGATCCTTTTTACATCATACTTTTGTTGTTGTTGTTGTTTTTTTAGCTAAAAGTCATTGTGCACTTCCTGTGTGCCAAAAATTTTACAGTAAGTAATAACGCTCATGGTCACGACACGCCCACGAAGACATTGCTATTATTGTCACTTCTTCTGGCGCGGATAATGAAGTTCACAGAAGCTAAGTGACGTGCATAATCGGCGTGTGGCAGAGTTGGGATTTTAAATTTAGGATGTTCACTGTAATAACTCTCAACCGCATGTGAAATTGTCTTTCCTATTTATTCTGCATGAGTTACACAGACTTTAGCGCATGGTCCCGGATTGACCTGGAGGTGCCCCCTTTCCCTGTTTTACTGTTTCTGTTGCTGGCGCCACCAATTCCAGCCCCTGTCAGGTGACTCCATCACCTCGTATTCAGGTAGATGCTGCCCCCACCTTTTCTGTTCTGTTTTTCCTCTTTTTTCCATTCCTTTTAAGACCCTCATATCTTGCTTCATCTGCTGTAATACCTCCCAAACATTTTCCCTTTCCCGTTCCTCCTTACTCAGTAAGATGCACTCAGTTATTGTCCTCCTAGCCTCTAAACGTGGTGGCCACCTTCACTTCAGATACCAACTCCTTTGCAAAGTTTCTGAGTCTATGTATAAATTCTGACTCCCGAAGTTCTCCTCTGTCCTCTTGTCTCGTGTCATAAGGAAAGCTGGCTACTTACTGAGTGTTCTGTCCCACCTTTCCTTGTACACATGCTGTTTTCCCTCACCAGATACTCAAATTTCCATTCTCTCTTCAATGGTCATTTTAAGGTCCCAGCTTCCTCCAGAAAAATTATTTTTGATGTGAGTACTGGTGCTCGTCCATATAGATTCTTCCCTCTCTCCCAGACACACAAGAACTCTGTACTTTGCGGCCTTCTTACAGTTGAAGAGAACTACACGAAGATTCAAGGCAATTAAGCATGAGCAAAAGTGATACCCAGCACTTCTGAATGGAGACGTTAGCACTCTCTGCACCATTTCTTGTGTCTCTACCTTAGAGACCTCGGAAGTCATGTGTTTCAAATGGCAAAGCTACAAGATGGTGCAGTTTTTATCATTCTGAGTCCTTGGTTAGAAGAGAATCCTCCATCAGCACACACTAGGTATTTGATGAGGAGAAATAAACTTTTGCTTTGGTAAATTACTTCTTTTGCAGTACTGGGGATTGAACCCAGGGCTTTCACAGATCTCAGCCCTTTTTTGTTTCTTAGTTTAAGGCAATGTCTCACTAAATTGCTAAGTTCCTAGGCTGTGCACAAACTTAGTGATCTTCCTGCCTCAGTCTTCCAGAGTGCTGGGATTACAGGCAAGCGCCACCACACCTAGCTTGGTTAATTACTTTTCTGTCACAGTAGCATAATTTAGCTGCTCTTTAACAATACAACATCACAAATCCTCCTTTTCTGAGTATAATTTCTCTCTGCTTTAAACCCAGAAATTTGTTTATAGTTTTCCTATGATATATTTATTCTTTATAGGATAGTAATTTACCTAGTTGTCTAATCCTCCATACTAATTAGCTCCTACTGGTCCAGGGGCTCCTTAGTCACAATGTGTCCTACTTGAAATGTACTGAACTACTGCTATTAACTCAGTATCTATTGCATGAATAATATGTGTTTAGTAGACACTTAATGAACAGTTCTCAAAATGCAAACAATGTAACATTTGGGACAAAGAAAAAGAGGATATATAATTTATTCACACCAAGTAGTCATAATTTCAAAACAATAAAAATATAGCTTCATTCTTTTCCAGGTTGTTGCTCATAGTCAATAAAAACTAAAAGAATTACAGAGCTATCATAGATTTAGATATAAAAAATATATATTTTTTGAGACAGGGTCTAGCTGTGTAGTTCAGGCTGGCCTTGAACTCACTATATAGCTGAGACTGACCTCGAACTCTCAGCGATCCTCCTACCTCAGCCTCCCAGAGTGCTGGGATTACAGGCATGCACCAACACACCCAGTTAGATATAAAAAATATTTGACATTACAGATTCTGTACATTACCAAACTCACATAACTCTGATTCAAAAATATCTCTTTTACTCTAGAATTTAACTAAGAATCCTTACTATGATTATTACCTCAGGTGCCATGTACCTAATTAGATAGCAAAGACAGAATTAGAAAATGATATTAAGGATAACAAAGCAATCAGATCACCCCAGTTTGACTGAGATCTCTACGTGAGTAAAATGTATATATAATGTTCTGTGAAACAGCCTCTTAGATTAGCTGTATTCATCTGTGCCTTATTCGCGGATACAGGTGGGTTAAGTGTGATGCAGAGCACAGTCTAATGGGATTTGTGACATGCCAGTTCAATCACCCTGTGGTGTGGTCATGAATATTCATCTATTTTCAATCACCCAGAATTTGTTTAGCTGTTAATAAGAAATCAAGCTACCAACAGATATTTATCAAGTACTTGCTACACTAAGTCTGAACAGGAACATTGATTCTAGAAAATGAAAAAGAACTACTGACTTACCAGCTCTTGGAAAAAAGGGCATAAAACACTGAAATCATCTGATAAACAACTTTTCAGAGGAAGAGAAAATCTTATAGAGAGGGATGAGAACTCAGTGTCCACAGAAGGGAATCAGGTCACCTTTGCTGCTGAGAGCAAAACAATCCATACTGAATGGTCGACTTGACCTGTTATTCCAGCGATAAATCAGGAAGTTTAAAATATCAGGTTAAGGCAAGGACGTTAATAGATCAAGTACAAAGCTTGTCTACAAAACTTTTAAAAAAAAAAGTGTTTAATGTATTTTCCAGAGAATCGGGGACAGCTGTGTTCTGCCTCTGACTTGTGGGACACAGGCAACTCGTTTATCTGCTCTGGGTGATCAGTCAGGTTCTGTGTCGTGAGGCACAGAAAGCTCCTTTGGGTTCGCCCTCAGCAGGGGCAATGCAACTCACTTCTCGAGAATAAGGGAAAGAGTTGAGCCTACAGGGTTTAAGAGGAAGAGAACCCAAGCGCAGCTGTCAGGAGCCCATGTGGAGAAACTTGGAGAATCCGGAACCCTGAGGGGAGAAGAAGGGCTTGGTGTCAGGCCACACCCACCCTCCTGGCGTCCTGGATGGAGAGTTTCACTAATGCCATTTGTGTCTGTGAGCTTGAGCAGGCGGGGCACCAATTTGACATTTCTCTGAATCTTTTATTTGCCAAAAGAGGTCAAAATAGGGACATGAAATTTCCTAAAACCATACTGGTCCCAAGTTTCCTCATCTTTAAAGCAAGAATCCTGAGCTCAAAACACTCTCATATCCCTTAGAGCTCTTGTGTTCTTTAATTTCTTTCATTAAAGCCAAAAAGTCCCACGTCTAAGCTATATCATCAGGACATATGCCAAAAGCAATTGAAATTCCCTATCTAAAAGGGATTTTTTAAAAAGGCTACATAGAGTGGTATATTTGTAATTAATTTGTGAAGGATCATAGATAATTCCCTTAAGAATTTCAATGTATTCAACTGAAGTACGAACATCCTAAACAGGTTGATATGAAGCCCATTACTAATCTAAGGTTCTGCAGTAAATCGATTTAACCATAAACACATTACTTCCTATAGGGTAGTCCAGAGTAAATATTTTTACATCCTAAGACATTTTTGTCTTGATCCTATTCTTAAAGCACTGTTACTTGCACCATGGGCCAAAACTCTGTAAAATTAGGTCACTTTTTTCCTAATTAAATGAAGAACTATTTGCTTTTGTAGATAAACGTTACAATCTACACAAGTAGAGATTATTAAATCCCAATGGTTTTTAAGAAAAGATAGCTCTAGACAGAGTACACATACATGCATGGCATCTAAAAACAGCATTCATATTTACAAGAATAGATGTTTGATATTTGATGGTACAACATCAAGATATAGTGAGCTGTATATTTCCATCTGCTCTACTTCAAGCAACCATAAACTGCAGCATTTTGATGTTTTCATACTGTGTTCACTCATCTTTCCTTTGCAGACTGTCTCAGCTGCAATGTTCCTTTCTGAAGTAGGGACTGTTCTCTCCCTTCTATTCTGCCAGGCCTATTTTAGGCACAGTCACTCGTGAGGAATTGTTTTGCTGCTCACACACCCGAGGATCACTTACTGGATTTGGAATTAAACTTCAGAATCGTACCTTATCTTTTTGTTTAAAGAATAAATTCTATTTTTGTGATTGTAAAACACATTTTAGTAAGAAATTTGGAAGTTATAGTAAAAAAAAAAGATCGCCAATAAGAATTAAATATTATTTATAGTATTTCTATTTTCTTGTAGTATTGTATAAAGGTGAGTATGTGATACTTAGAAGTTGGATCATACAGAAAATAATCTTTATGGTTTCAGCTACATGGAATTCCTTCCTAAGGATCATCTACTAGTTTTCAAACTGTTTTCATATGCATTCTTATTTTTGGTCAAAGAAATACCTTTGCTAGCCAAGTCTTCTTGGCAGCATGAAATTGACAAAACATGGATTACCCCTAAAATGAAAGTTAAACATATGCTGAAATTAATAAAGCAACACATTAAAATCCTCCAACACACCCCAGTGACCTTTGCAGTCACTACCTGGAGAGGAAATCTCATAAATGATAAGATTTATGCCAAAGCTTTGGGCACCTCTTACCAAAGAAATAAAAATAAAAATAAAAAGAAAGCATAAATATGACCTTCCATTTCTTTACATTGCCATCAATGAATGATAAATTGATATTTTAAAATAGGTTTTAAATAGAGATCTGATGTGGACAAAAATACTGGATATATCTTCTATGTCACATCAACCTTAAGCTATTTATAGGTGCTCGCAAATAAAAAATAGTTTTGGATCCTGAGAATTAGGAGAAATGCGTGTATGTGCTCACACACACACATACAAAACAAGAATGAGCAAGACTTTCAAGAAATGAAGCTTAACATGTAATTATTTTTGTAGAGGTGTGAACATCAGCAATATCAATGGTCTATGGACATATTTCATATGGCACAGACAAAACTATTACATTTTTTGGTGTAAGTAGCATTTCAACCTTGACCTCTTTCTTCTATTTCTGGGGAAAGTGACTTCTCTTCTTATTTGGCTACAAAGATAATGGAGAGGTTGGGTAGGGTTCTAAAGAGAGCCTGGAAGGCAGCCTTTTGGTGAAGCTTTGCTCCCCACCTAAACCAGATTTTTAGTAAAGACCTGTGGGATTCCTTCTGAATCCCAGCTGTTTGCCTTCTTGATGTGGGAACAAGTGTTCTCTGCTCGCATGTGCTTTTTGAAATACTCATTGAAATTTGGATGGCTAAGAGTTTCCAGAAGTTTCCAGTTTCTGTCCCCTGGGAATGGTGAAGCGAAGTATGAGTCAAAATAAAAGCACTGAGTGAGAAGTTAGAAGACTGGAAAGCTAGTATCTTTGTCTGGCATATCACATAATTCTCTTCACCTCAGGTTGATCGCCTATAAAATGGGGGAAATACAGATATTCCTCTTTTAATGACCTAATTCAGTTCCTGTGACTGAGTCATTAAGGGGACTGGTCATATGAGGAAGTGTATATAGTGTGTACTTGCAATATTCAGAGCAAAGAAATGGTCAAAGGAAACTCCTACTTGATGATTTTGCTTTTATTTGCGTAATTCTTACGTGCAAGACTGTAACATAGAACTGAAGATAAACTAAAGTGTAGTACTGTATAGTACAATCAACAAAAATTACATTAACAAGGTTTACCGTGCAAAAAAAAAAAAAAGATATTGAAGTTCTCTAAACAAAATGCGCAGAACTGTACAAAAAGAGAAGACAGGTTTTAAATCCGAGCAGCAGGTCACAGTCTGAACAGCTTCCTCAGTAAGTTCGAACGATCATTAACAAGGTACATCATTAAATGAGGAACATCTCTAATCTGAAAATAATCTTGGAAACTTGCTTTGCTCTCCCTGTCTTTTGTGTGAGTGTTGAATGAAAAAACAAAACAAAACAAAAAACACATTAAACAGCTTTCCAGTATCCTGACGATGTGGTAAGTGTGTTTATGTTTGTTTTTCATGAATTTCTGTTTGCATTTCCCACTTAGGATCTCTTTGCTTCTCTCACAGTCTACTGCTAAAGTCTATGATGAAGTCTGCCATGCTCATAGACTGGACTAGATGGTGAGATATACAAGGTCTTGGCAGAGTACGTCTGTCGGCTCTCTGTGCCCCTGCCCCATGCGTCCATGAACGCTCTCTTCTTCTGTCCAGTTCTCTGACTTCTAGAAGTACAACTTGTGACAGGTCAGACATGGGAGGGAGCAAGATGACCTTTCCCTCCCGCCTCCAAGTCACAGGGCACTCACTCTGCACACCATGTAGTGGCCACGGTGGGTGCCCAGGCTCCAGTGACTGCCCCTTGCCTGCCGTCCAGACCCTGTAGTGGCCGCTGCTCTCACCTTTCCTTAGCTTGCACAGGCTTTCGCAAATGGCCCTATTTCGCGCTCCTCCAACTTCCCATTAGAATGTGCCTTCTCTGCTCTTATCCAAACCCCAACAGCGCAAGTCTTACTGAAAAGCGTGTTTATGTTTCCACCTGTTTTTGGTCCCTTAACATATCATCATTTCCTCTGATCTAAGTTTGTATTGTTTTCCAGATAGCATTCTGATTTTTGTTTCCCTCAGAGTCCTACTGTACACTCATTTTGTAATGAAGGAGTTAAGTATTTTTTTCTAAAGAGCCGAAGGCAAAATACTCCTCATATTAATTATTACACAAATACAAATGTGCTTAGGGAGCAAGGAGCAGACTTCCTGACAACTTAGTGTGCAAATGCACAGCCCAGATTATTCACAAATACTCTGGGAAGAAAGGGACAAGATATACTTGTTCATGACTGTAAATGGAATATCATCTAGACAGTCTCAGAAGTAACTAGCTAGAGAGTTTTGTTTAGGGGATCTGCAAAAGCAGAATAAAAGTAAAAAATTACAATTATAAAAATAATCAGGGGCTAGGGATTTAGCTCAGTGATTAGAGTGCTTGGCTTGTAAGCACAAGGGCCTGAGTTCGATCCCCGGCACCACCAAAAAAAAAAAAAAAAAGAAAGAAAAATAATCACCTTTCCAAAGAACTGGAAAACATGGTTTATATAACTTTGAAATGGCAAAGAAAAAAGAATGAGGGCAAGAGAAGAACAGAATAGCCGTGTCCCCTTCCACGCAAAGACCTTCAGGAAGAAAGCAGAAATTGCTCTGTGTTAGTTTCTGAAAACAACTGGATCCTCCACAGAGTACTTTATGGTGAAGGGAAAACAAGTTTTCTCCAGAGCCCACTAATGAATTTCTTCTAGCTCCAGGGCACCCTGGTCAGACTTATTCTTACGGCTGATTTAATGATGAATCTATTTGTATCTAGCATTTTTATTCCATTTCAAAGAGTACAAAAGTTCATCTTTTATAAAAGGTCAAGGGTACACAGAATGTCTACAACTCAATTATGAAAAGGACAAAATGGAAATATATTTAAAGTCATAAAGAAAAACTAAGTTAACAAGGATTTTAAATTGTTCTATTAAAACTTCAAGACATCATTTTCCTGGTTAACAGAAAAATAAGATTGATCATCTGCAATCTCTTCTTCCACTGGGTAAATGGCAATGATGACCAAAATGGTGTTTCAGCTACCAGAACAGGGAACAATCCCAACAAACAAGTCTTTTATAAAACGGCGGGGTGGCCAGCAGCACTAGCAAGCATATGAATGTGCAGAATTTAAAGTCAGTTATGAGACTCGACATGAATGTTATCAAAGTAGTTGTATTTCAGCTACTCATACGCATCCCCAGTGGCCTCTGCGTTGATACTCTGCATTGCACACTGTGCATGAATGGTGAGTCACCGTGAGGTCTCCACTTGCTGCCAACTTAGCCAAACATCCTCGTCTCCCAGCCCATCTCTAAACATAGCCCGAAGCAGAAAGGCTCAACACCCTAGAGTCCCACCTGCATGCGCCACTGGTTTGGGCTAAGCACTGTGTCTCCAGAGGGTCCTGTTTTGGATGGACCATGAAGACCAGGAGACAGCTTCCTGTACAAAATCAAATCATCAGCACAGGGGGAGACAAGCAGCCTTCCCTTGCTGGCGGAAGGACTGAGCCCTGTGACATCCTTCCTCCAAGCGCCGCTCCTCCACCCTCCCTCACAGAGCTCTCCTGGCCGGCTCCCAGCTTGAAAATCCCTCCGCCATCAAGCCATTAGCTTCGC
Source organism: Hystrix cristata (assembly GCA_004026905.1). Lineage (NCBI taxonomy): Eukaryota > Metazoa > Chordata > Mammalia > Rodentia > Hystricidae > Hystrix > Hystrix cristata. Next base: position 22,866 of record PVJO010023817.1, read on the forward strand.
CACTCCTTCAGGGAGGAGAAGGGATGAGCTACAGCTCAGCAGACAAATATATTTGGAAGCAGAGCTAGAAAATGGACAAATAGAAGAAAACGAATATTTTACGTTTCTAAAATATGCCAGATGCTACACTACACACGATCTACCATGCGTCAGGAGGTCTCATTTACGGGGATCTCTTATGGCCTCCTCACATCACCTTAACCTTACCCTGCTCTGGCAGGAATTTTAATCTCCATTTTATAGATTAGGAAACAGACTTGGGAATCAGGTACACAGCTCCCCAGGAGCCGACAGCAGGTCACCAGTGGAACCAGAAGCTGAACCCCGATCTGTTTCAGAGGCTCTGTTCTTTCCATGGCACCCCACGGCTCCCCGAAGGCTTTGCTGTTACTTCCGGAGATTTTGACACACCAAGTAGCAGCCCCCGAGGGTCACAGAGTCCAGGAAACAATTAACCGAGAATAAAAATGCTGTTTGAAAGTAGATTAAACACGGAATTGAAAGTCAGAGAGTTTGATTCTACTTGGTCTGTGTGTTGTGTGACACTGGTAAGTAGTCAGCTGCTTTAAACTTTAGTTTTATGGGCAGAAAATGAGGCATTGAGGGGCACTAGGTCCGCAGTGGGAGCCGGGGCCACTCTGCACAACAATCGGTGTGACTGTCAACAATCAGTGCTTGGTTATTTAAAATAACATCATAAAGGTCAAAACAATGGTGTGCAAACAAAGCTGAATTTATTACACCAGTCTGTTAAATGTAGCCAGTAGAATGTAAATCTCATAATAATTTGATATACTGTATACCATCTACTTCTAAATTCATGAAGAAACTTTTCTTTGAAAGTCAGAAATATTACATGATCCCTTTTTCTCTGTGAATTCTTACTTCTAGTCTACTTTTCTTAAATAATTTTATTCCAAATAAATATATTTTTATATTTAGAACTCTTTTATTAAGGATTTTATAATTTTCCTCTACAATAAAAAAATGTATTAAAATTTATTTTTTCCAATGGCTGTAGGGCTCTCTGTGTTAAATTCTTTTTTTCAGGATTGAACCATCATTTATTAGAAATTATAATTGACCAAAATAACATAATTACGTTTATATTTTATATTAATATGCTTAATGTGTGTTTTATAAACATATGAAATAAGGCAGTTTCTTTGTTTAAAAACATAGTTCATATATTTATAACATATTTTATATATTTTCATTTATTTCATAAGTTGTATGTTTAACTTTTATTTATATAAAGTAATATTCTATTCTACAAGCATTTGCTAATAATATAGATAAGGCTTTTCCCCCAGTTAATTTATGTAGTTACAGACAAGAATTGCTTAGTTATAGAAAGACAGTTCAGCATCAATATAATTTCTGTTTTTCATTTAAAAATATAAGCCCTGAGAAACAGTGTTTTCAAAATGCATGACTGGGAATGAAAATTTTATTAGGACCATTTCATATAATTTTTATTTTTCTTTTGGTGCTGGGGATTGAACTCAGGGCCTTGCTCTTGCTAGGCAAGCGCTCTAACCACTGAGCTAAATCCCCAACTTGCATCTAATTCTTTAAATCATATTTTAGTTTTGTTTTGATTTAATCACCACAATTAATTTTCATGTTCAATTCATTGACAGTGCAGGTCATCTATTGTTTTTGGTTAATATATTTTAAAAATTAGGACAAACTGAACTGCAAAATTTATTTTTTATTCATCATTACAATCATTCCTCAATTTACCACAAAAGCATTACTAAGATTTGTAAAGTGATGATTAATTATACTCATGATTAGAAGTGATATTCAAATACTAACTTGTAAGAGAGAGAATCAACCAATCTAATGGCTGGCTGGACTTGGCCATTGCAGTAGAGCAGGGTCCTGTGGACATCTATGGTGTAAGGTCTCAACCTTATAGCTCTGGACTATGAAGAAGTCTGACAGGTCCCAGGTCCAGGGGAAGGGGTTGGAACAGAGGTAGGTCCACTCAAGTCTTTGGGGCAATCCATACTTACCAACTCGTATTAACCATGTCAGTATTTTAACAAAAGAGTAACTTTGTGCTATGCTTTCCCTCAGAGATAAAATGTTTATTACAATATACTCAGAATGGCTGGGGAAAATGGAAATGTTTCAATTCACCTTTGCCAACATTTTTGAGAAAACTCTGTTGTCTCATTCTGTACTTTAAATTTGTTTTTCTCATAACCTTAGAGCTGCTGATTTAACTCATTCAAGTTGTAGACAGCCTGAAACAGCTAATCTAATTGCGAAAGCCATCCAGTCCTCATTACCAGCAAAATCAGACTTACTTTCTGTTAGGAAAAGTCTAACCTTCTCTTTTCGGTTTAAATAATTGTGTTGAGATGCATTCCCATGACAACCATCTCACTTCTTAATACTAATCTTAACACTAATGGATAAACCATGATGCCTGGCCATGATGACATAAGGCACAGTGGCCTTCCGGGCTTTTCATCAACAAACTTGTATTTTCTTTGCTCTCAAGGGAGCCTCTTACAGAGGGGCACATTCTGCAGCAACAGCCGGGGACAAAGAGGAGACATTATTAAAACAAAATCGTCAGTTCTCCTGCCTTTTTCTTTAGTGTTATATGAATTTTGAACAACTTGACATGAGTCAAGACACTCCTTATCCCACTCCGTGTTCTGCCTTTGAAAGAACTACACAAAAGAGAAGAAAAAAATACAAAACTAGGCAACAACATTTTTAAAATTTTCCATTTTTTTTCAAAAGATACACATACCCAAAAAGACAATACATCACAGAAAGTGCACCCACTGTGGGAGGCGTCCTGGTGATGTTTTCACGCATCTCTGTGTGCACTGACCCCGGTACAAGTGCACCTAGAATACATGGTTTTTGGAACTCTCCTTCTCTTGAATCATGTTTCAATCATGACATTGGTCATTTTTTTCTCATATAATCATTACTAACCAATTGGTACCTAAGAGTCCATCAGGTGGTGGTGTATCGACCATAATAGGCTGCATTGTGCATATAGACTTACACTGTACTTTCCTGGGCTGGTGCTGTGAATTGTTTCCAGTAATGGTAAGAGGTTTTCTCTGGGTCATTGCATTATCTCATCCAGCCCCCCTCACGCACACATTGGCAAGGTTCTGGTCCAGGAAAGATGGTGTCTGTGGGTGAAGCACCATGCTCTATGGCAATTGCAGGGATAATAGGGACCTCCTAACACTCTGGATGAGACAGAAGCATGACTAGGACGCTATGCAATCTACAGGCTAGGAATTTAGCCCAGATAGTTGAGGTCAGGATGGAAGAACTTGAAGAATGAATAAAAAAGGTAAAGGATTTAAAAAAAAAAAAAAGGTAAAGGACTGGGGTGGGCAGGTGGCTGAAGATAAGAAAGAGTGGTGTGGTGGCGGGGAGGGGGATTGAGGAGAAAGTAATAAGTATTTTCAAATAATTCATGTGCTATCCCCAATACAGCCAATATAGAGCACACACAAAGACCATTCCTGGCCTTACAAATACGGCGAAACTTGATAGGGTTATTAAGACCCTGGATCAAATATCTGAACCTTGCATTCTCAAAATCTCCTTATTTTACAGGATTCAGGCAGTCTAAAATGTGAAGGAAATAAACAAAATGGGAAACTAGTATGATATGGCACTTGACTAACTTCTGGGTTCCTGACTTACAATAACCTAGCTTATGAGAGCCTGAAGGGTAAATCACATGGGTGATATGAACATTGCTCTAGAATTGGCATGTTCAGGTCCATGTAGCAAGAAACTTCCCTTTGGTGAATTTCCTGATAATTAGATGACTAGGAAATTAAACCAGGAATCAGATGATTACCAAATGATTGAAAAACAGAGCAGTGATTTGGCTGATTTTAAAGAATCTTTAAAATCAGAAAGAATTGAGGGCAAAGTTTCATCTTGCAAATGGAGACTTCATTCTAATAACTAGAATACCCACTTCCAAAAGAACCGTGGTTTTAGGTGTGTGTTAGATGTGTATATGTCTTCGAAAAACAGATATATTTCTTCAGGTAGGTGTATCCTCAATTTTTACATACTATCAAAAAGTTTTATAAAGCTTGTTAAATAGCAATGTTAGAACATGCAGCCAATATAGAAAATAATTTGGCTATTAAGTTAAGCAAAGAGCTACCATATGATGCCATAACTCAAAAACTTGAAAAGAGAAGTTGAAACAGAAATTTGTATACAAACATCCATAGCTGCACCATTCACAATAGCCGAAAGACAGAAACAATCCAGACTTCCATTAAATAATAAATGGTTAAGCAAAATGTGGTATAGCCACACAATGGAATACTATTTAGTCATAGAAAGAAATAAAGAACAAGCTGCAACATGGATGAACCTTGAAAATATTATGCTAAGTGAAAGAAGCCATACACAAAGACCACCTAGTACATGATTTCTTTTATGTTAAATGTCAGAATA
>PVJO010023818.1:0-25547 GCA_004026905.1 Hystrix cristata
TAGTGGGCTGGGGCGCTTCTCACTGCTTTTCCTGGTCTCCAGGGTGAGCAGGCAGGAGACCAGAGCAGCCTGTGAGAACCTGTGCTAGAACCCAAACGGGTCCTGAGTCAGAAGGACAACCAGATGGCAGCAATGGAAGGTGGAGCTCCCCCTTCTTCTGCAGGGAAAGATACTAACACTGCTCAGAAATCCCTGGGGGATCATTCCAGAGGCCCAACCAGTGAGGGGAAGACAGCCTCAGGGGAGGGCCTCTGGCCCGCACCCTCAGAAACCCCCTTCCAGAGAAGGCTCAATTCCTGGGGCTGTATAAAGTGTGGAGATTGCTGAGATGGATGATTTCCTGCCCTGACTCCAGGTTCCTACAGAACTAGCACATTCTTATGTTTGGCCCCGCACCCCAAGATGCAGAAGGTTCTGCTATGTGCTGTTTTACTTGCAGCCCTGGACATGGAACCCAGGGCCTTGCACATGCTAAGCAAGCACTCTACTGCTGGGCTACACTCCCAGCCCTATCTTCTATCTTTAAAGAGAATTTTTAGTCAGTGTCTCTCCATGTAGTCTAAACTGGCCTCAAACTCATGATCCTCCTGTCTCAGGCTCCTGAGTGCTGGGATTACAGGGGTGCACCACCAAGCCTGGCTAACTCTATTTAAATTTTATTTTGAGAAAGAGTCTTGCTAAATTGGCCAGGTCAGTCTCCAACTTGTGATCCTCCTGTCTCAGCCTCTGGAGTAGCTGGGATTACAGACCCGCACCCCTACACCCAGTACGTGCTGTATTTTTAACAGGATCTTTCTGCTGAGCTCCCTAAGTTCCTCCTCCCTTCTCCCATCCTCACTGGAGCTAGAGAAAGAGTCTCCCTGCTGGAGGATGCTGGCGTACTTTTGGTTGGCCAGCAGCCAGCCACCCCAGCGTCTCCTTTCAATCAGTAGAGACTCTGGCAGCTGAGAACTAGGTAAGGAGAACAAACGAATCAAGATACTAACTAAAATGAATAAACAAGATTCAGAGCCACAAGTGGCTAGAGAATGTGACTCTGAATTAATTGTTGGACTGCCTGGCAGGGTCGGCAGGACTGTCCGCTGAGATGTCCCCCTAAGAATATGCAAATGTTTTGAGTTGTGGAAAAGACCCCCAGAGTATTTGCACAAGCCACCCTCTGTGGGCCAATGCCCATTCTCAGGTTATTTTTTTTGTTATAGTTATTGTTATAGTTATAGTTACAGTTAGAAGATTGCTGCTTCATAATTTTTCTTTCTTTTCACTGGTCTTCCCCACTCCATAATCACAGATCCCAGGCTACCACAGAAAAAATTTACAGGGCTGGCGCTAGACAGCTGTGCAGCCTTGCCTAACATCCCCAAGACCCCAGGTTCCATCCGCAATGCTGAAAAAAAAAGAAATTTACAGGCACAGTGTAATGCTCTATGGTGCTGAAGGACCAGAGGAAGACATTAGGAGCCCTGAAAACTGCTGGCTGTCCCTAGGTAAGCATCATTCAGATTTCTTTGGTAGAAAATAAAATTCTCTCCTCTTTCCTATGGAAAAGCCTTAGATAGAGACTCATGATGATTTCTTTCAATACACTTAATCCATCACAATGCCTGGCACTATCACAAGAAAACAGAAATGGTTCTGATCTCCAAAGTTCAAAATGAAAAACAAAAGGAAGCCAGAACTGCTGATCAGTCTCAGTCAAACACCTGCTTCAGGTGTAGGGCAGGTAGTATTCATCATTAAACTTTCTCCTTTTTTGGTACCACCATCAAACCTATAGCCACTCAGCTTCTACCTAGTACCAGAGCCATTCCCAGGTCCAGAACCAATGATGGAATTTTTCCATCCCTGGAAAACTGTGTCAGTCTTGGAAAACAACTTTTCCAGCACTGGAAAACAAGTTTGGACACACTCCAATATTTCTGGTCCCTTTATTCAGAAATGGGCTCTGAGAAGTTGAGTGATTTTCCTGAGATCATAGTAAATCAAACTGCAGTGGCCCCCAACTCATATCTGCTTGGCAATTCTGCACCCCATAATAAACATGTTGTGATGAAGCAGGTATAAACAGGAAAGGGCTCTTCAGGTCTCCCCTCCCTCCCACAAACAGCTATGTTTTCTCCTCCTTGCAGCCAGTCTAGGTCCACAATGATGAGCTCGACCTCTTGGGTACTTGGCTGGGGCAGGGGGTGTCTTTTTCTCATACCTGGTCTCAATTCTGGTTCAGGACAGTTCAGCACTTAATATCAAGTATAGAGTTGTTGCTGTATCTGCCCCTGACTAGAATGAGGGTGCCACCAAAAAGAAGAAAAAGATGATACAGAAGAAGGGTGGGAACAATGAGCTGAAGGCAGCCTTATCTAGAAAGACAAAGACACTCCTGCCCCCACACCTCGGCCAGCCCAACTTCACTTGGGAAGGCATCTGGGGAAATGAATGGAGCTGGTGTATCCACTGCAGGCCTGAGCTGGAGAGGGGGAGTTTCGGATGCTGTCTCTGCTGGATACAGGGTGAGGGTCCCATCTGTCCAAGAATCGGGGTTTGCTGCCCAGACTCCTCTGGACCAGCCCAGAACGAGGCAGAAGTCTGCAGCAGAAGGCTTGCCTCCCGCAACGGCGTTTAGGGAAACCCTGTCCCTTTACCATCTCCCTTAAAACAGGAAACACACCTCCTGACCAACCAAGGAGTTTTGGGCCTGATGGAATCACAGGCTTCATGCACAGCTCATCAACCAAGCTCACCTTAGACACAGGGCTAGCCACAAGCCTCTGAAAAGGGTAGCAACACAATCAGAGGTCAAATCTGAACACTACTCATTTTAAAAGTACACACAACAAAGAGGGGGCTGTCCCTCTTCCCGGAGTATAGACACAGGAGTATAGACAGTGAACACACACCGGTAAAAGCACACACTCACCTGCGCTCTGACTTCCTGACTCCCAGCTGCTCAGGCCGAATGAGGAATGTCATTGGCTTATTCTGGTGAGCTCCTCAGTGCCTGCTGCCATAGGATGCAGGCTTTATTTAACCTACTGGGAGTTCTTTCTGATCTGCTAGCCCAGACCCTGCACCGTCTCCAGAGAAAATCCCCCCTGAGGTGTCAATCTCCAAGGCACCTAAGTTCCTTCCTTGGGCTGACATCCCAATCAGCCCCGTCAGCAGCTGGCTTGAGCAGTGAGAGCCTGCGGTCCCGGCGGCAGCTCCAAAGAAGGTGCATTATTTATAGAGGCTGTTGTTTTAATTGATACCGAGATACATTCAATACAGCTCACCAATCGTCTGGACAACCTCAGGCTGGAAAATAAACAGCTCCATGTAAATGGCTCTTTCGGATTCTGGTTTTAGCCACCAGCTCAGCGTGTGTGCAACTTGAACTGAGGCCCCAACCAGCCCCAGCACAGCTCTGCCACCTGTCAGTTCTCCACTCTGGGGGTTGGTTCAGCACGCAGGGAGGACCTCCAAGCACTAGTTTAAACTCGGGCTCCACCTAACGGCAAGAAACCCACACCCCCCTTTCATAGACGTACAAACTGAGCTTCACCCAGGAAGGTGAACAAAAATTCCAACAGGAGGAGACTTATCCGCAGAAGAAACTAATGGTCACCTACTTGGCCTGCCACGCTGCGGTTTTCTTCCCCTGCCATCCTAAGGGAGGGAGAGTGATGGCAACTTTTTAGTTAGCATCTTGGATTTCTCCAGCCCTTTGTCTGAGAATAGCACTGCACACACGTTATTCCGACAATCTCAGATGGGTGAGTCACTAGAACGTCTGGGGAAGAATGGGAAACAAACAGAGGCCTGAAATGGAGTTGACAGACAGTGGCACAAATGGTACCTGACGTCGTCCCCAGGATTCCAGCCCAACATCCGCCCATCCTCGCTGACCTTCGCCTGGCTTCCCCATCATTTGGATCCACTCAAAGCACTTCTGCGTGGGGTGGGGAAAGCTACATGGAGGGCTGGGATTGCCAGGGGACCATCTGCGCTCACCTTTAAATCAGGAGGCTTGCTTCGGGGACCCGGGTTGGGTGCCGCCCCAGCGCCCGCATCTGAAGTTGGCCCGCCAGCGGAGTTAGCACCCGCGGCCTCCCCGGGCCGGAGGTCCGCGCCCGGCAGGTGGCAAGCTGCATCTTCCAGCCCAGCTCCATCCTCCTCGCCCGGCTGCTGCTGCTGCAGCTCGTCCGATTTGCACCTCTTCATGGTGTATGTGGGTCTGCAAGGGGACTCTGTCCTTCCAGGGCGCCGTCTTGGGGAGACCGCACCCCCCTCTTACACTGAGAAATGAGGCCTGGGGTCTAAATTAATAAGTACGGGAGTCGGCAGATCACAATTTCTTACATTAAAAAAAAATTTCTTTTAGAGGAGGATGAGGGGTAGCCTTGGAATAGTTGATTCCGACCCGGGGAGCGAAGGCAGGTCACAGTCGAGGCTGGGCAGCAGGAGTCCTTGGGCAGTCACTGGCGGGGAGGGGGACGGGGGCCCCTTGGCCCCCAAACTTTGAGCTCCCGGACATGGGTAGGGCGGAGGGGCGCTGGGCGGACAGCCCATCCCTCCCGGCCGGCCGGGCTGTTGGGCGAGGCAGGGCGCGGGGCAGCCGGCCGGGCAGGACCTCGTCGGCCGCCCTCTGCACCGGCTGCGGCCCCCGGCCCTGCCACCGGCCCCCGGCCCGCATGGGCCGGCCGCGGACCCCGCAGCGCGCCGGGCCTCCTCCCTGCCCGCGCCCGGGTCCCCGCCCGCCCGCGGAGCCGCCTGCTGCAAAGCGGCGACCGCGGCCGGAGCCCGCCGCGAGCGCGCAACCTACCCCGCCCGCGAGAAGGAAGGCGGGGCAAGGAGGGAGTGACAGTGGCATCCCGCCAATGGGAAGGCCGGAGGACTGAGGGGGCGGTGGCCGCCGCGTTTTGGGGGTTGGTTGCACCGTGCAATCTCCTCCCTCGCCCCCCCCCCCCCGCCCCGCTGCCCCCACTCCCCCGACCCCAGCCGGCCTCGGAGCGGTCGGAAGGGCCAAGGGCCGCTGCGTTACGGCGTGTGGAGGGCAGGCTGCGTGGCAGGGGCGGGGGCTGCGGGCCGAGCCCCACCGGGTGTGAGCGGCCGCCTGAGGGACCCTCCCCGGGAAGGCTGATTAGGGATCCCCTCCCCCCGCTGTATTCGGCGGGGAGGGGGCACAATAGGGATGTAGGTGATCGCTGCCCTTTTTTTTCCCCCCTAACTTATATTTCCCCCTAACGTTATATTATATTCATCCCACTGAAGAAGAAGACACCGTCTCCTTTCAGGGTGCTTGGTCTGAGTCATAAGCCTATGCCCATATTCAGAGTGCAGATGCTAAGGGGAGGAGGTGTCCCCCCTTTACATCTCGTAAACCTTTACTTGGCTTTATGTTTTTATTGGGCAGTGCTTCATGTTAAAGCACAAGCACGCACGTGAGAGTCCCCTGCTCACTGTGGAGCAGCTTTTAAATAAGAATGGAAATAAATGGCAGGAGGTGGATACACGGAGCAGAGTAGAAAAGGAATGCTACCTATTTTCCCACAAGCCTCAACCGACCTGCGCTGAGGAATGCGGAGGCAGAAGGGAGCAATACTGGGAGTAATGACAACTCTACTGCAAATTGCGTGCGTCCTGTGGTTACAATAGACTCTGCTTATCCAGCAACCAGTGGTCCTCAAGGCGTGGTCCTTGGGATTGCGACAACGGCTTCACCTAGGAACCTGATGGAAGTGCCAGTTTGTAATCGGGAGTGGTGGCTGCAAGCTTGTATTCCCCGCACTCAGAGGCTGAGGCAGGATGATCACCGAGAGAGTTCCAGCCCAGCCTGGGCTACATAAGTAGTGAGAATTTGTCAGGAAGGAAGGAAGGAAGGAAGGAAGGAAGGAAGGAAGAAAGGAAGAGCAAGCAGGGAAATTTTTGGACACCAGCAAACCTACGTGAATTGGAAGCAGTGGGCTAGGAAATCTGTTTCATCCAGGTCTCAAGGTAATTCTGATAACATTTTAGAAACACTGGCCTGGCCTGTGGTGAAGGGCCATTCAGTCTGTGAGTCACGGTGATGATCCCTGAAGGATTTTGCAATTTACCAAGCTTCTTCACACCCCTTGAGCCATCCCAACCTTGCCTCAGCACCACTAGGCTGTGAGCATCCTCGGTTCTGTCTTCTCATTCCGACCACTTGTTTTAATGTGTATCCCAGGGAAGAGACCAAGTTGTTAAGAATTTACTCCAGTCAGGCAGCCACTTTCTAAATTTCTAAGCTGAAATTCTAAACTAAGCAGCTCCATTTTTAGCAGATAGGAATTTCAGATGGGCTGGGAATGTAGAGGCACCCCCCACATCCACTACACAGAGTCGGGCACCCCGTGGAAACGCAGAGAGATAAGCTCTCAGCATCCTCAATGATGAGGAAGGGCGGAATGCCAGTGTAAATCGTGGGCGGGACTAGACAGAGCTGGTGTGGGGCAGAGGCCCATGTGCAAGGTGTAAGGAGCACACACTCCTGCCAGAGGTGCCCCAGGGTGGTGCAGAGACCCTGCAGATCTTGGGAAAGTCTTGGATGGCAAGCGGTGGTAAACAAGTAGTGAGCAGACAATGAAATATGTTTGTGACCTGACTTTAATATGAGGAAAATTGAAGAGATTCTGTATGAACCTCTAAGGAAGCAGAAAGCATTGAGTTTAAATGCCTCTTTTTTCTTTTTCCTCAATACTAGGGATTGAATCCAAGACTTTTGCAATGAGCTACATCCTCAGCCCTTTTTATTTTTTATTTTGAGGCAGGATCTTGCTAAATTGCCTAGGCTGATCTTGAACTTGGGATGCTCCTGTCTCAGCCTCCCGGAGTCCTGGGATTACATGTACACACCACTGTGCCTGCTCCCAATTTTATACTAGATTGAAGTTGATCTTAACTTTGATTTACGGATAATTGTATGCTTATAATATGATAGCCTAATTTCTTGTTCATGGCCATATATTCTTTTTTGTGTGGCCATATTAACAAGGTATGAGGCAGGTCAATAGAAAGTCTCCCTTCTATTTTACAAAATCAGCTCTTCTTCTCCTTCTCCTTCTCCTTCTCCTTCTCCTTCTCCTCCTTCTTCTCCTTCTCCTTCTCCTTCTCCTCCTTCTTCTCCTTCTCCTCCTTCTTTTTTTGTACATACTCAGAATTGAACCCAGCACCCCAGACCTGCTAATCATGTGCTCTACCACTGAGCTATGCTCCCAGTCCTGTACTCTTTGTTCTAGTTTTCCGTTTTTGGGGGGGTGGTGCTGCTGGGGATCGAACTCAGGGCCTTGTGCTTGTGAGGCAGGCCCAGTTTTCCAGTTTTGCGGCAGTGGCAGTAATCACAGGACCTACCTTTCAGGGTTTGGGGTAATATGTGTAAAGCATTTACACATCGCCTGGCAGAGTAAGGGCCATAGGTGTTATTGCGGATAATCCAGTTTCAGAGGGGTTGCACATTTCACTCCAATGGGATTCCAAACATATCCCACCCATTTCTGAATTCACTGAGTGATATACTGTAAAACAAACATGCAACTGCCAAAGAAGTTTGGGCAGGAAGTCTATGTAGACACCTGAGTGCCCTACCATTGCTGATTTGAAGCCAACCACAACTTTTCATCAGCCACACTAAACTATTATGCACTTTGTAGAACTTAGAAGTGTTCTGACTGACTGAAATTTTCTTCAAAGGGGTTTGGGGATTTAGCTCAAGTGGTAGAGCACTTGCCTAACAAGCCCGAGGCCCTGAGATTGATCCCCAGCACCCCCCCAAAAAGAAAGAAATTTTCTTCAAAGGACTGGATCATTCTACTGTTTTGTGTTTCTTAGGGAAAATACAACTCCAAATTACGTCTTGATATTCATAATAAGACAAACACTTACAGATTTACAATGCAAGTGATTATATTTGGTATGTAGGAGTAACATTTTCCCTTCTGTTTTGGCACATCTAGTTAATTGTAAGTAAATAGCATGGCGTGATGGGAAGAATATGGTCTTAGTGTCAGAAAATTCATATAAGAATTCTGGTTCTTTTACTCCTTGTGATTTCTTGGGCAACCAAATGTTTAATCTCTCTCCCCCTCTTTGTTCATCTATAAATAGGGCTAATAACACCTATCTCCTTGCATGGTTATTGCAAAGATTAAGCTGGATAATGCATGTGAAAATATCTGACACGCAATATAGGCTCAGTAAATGTAAATGAAACGAAATAACTTGTCCAAACCCTCTGTATATCATAGGAGAAAGGCTAAATTAGCCCACTAAGTACTTTTCAGTAACAGAAACCCAGGTTGAAAGAATGAAAGAGGGGCGCCTTTGGAGCCCCTCATTGAATTTGCTAAACCAGTAACGGGGAGGATGAAGAGCAAGTTTGTGCAATTCAGCATCCTTGCAAATACCCAGTTCATGTAATTTGGTAAACTGGTGACTCATTATAGAGAATAAAATGCCAACACCAACAGGTAAGTATAGAATGAAATTTTTCTTCTTTTTATACAATTCGGTCTGAGAAATAACTCTTCTCTTTTTGCTAATAATAGAGGCTTATAGATTACCCAAGAAAATTCTGTTTTTTACTCTAAAGGAATATTTTAAAAAACCAGTTAAACATCAAATGGATAAGTAGTTGTCTGAAAGCTATTTTAAGATTTAACATTCTGAGCAGAGTGCTTAGAAGGTAAATGTACTCTGTAGAGGGGCTAGATATAACTTTGATCATTATAGTTCGATACCAATATCATTACAAAGATTTCTTTGTGAATGTGATTTTCTTCCTTTTCTGTGTAATATTAACATTTCCACTCAATGCTTGCCTTAAAGGAAATTGAATTTCATTGAATGTGGAGGAGTAAACTATGCAAATAATCAACAGGGAGATTGGCTGGCCCATTGATGATGTCACAGTCCCACCACCTAAGTATAAGGTTTTTATTGGTTATTGTAAGAGGCAGGGAGGACCCGGAAGGCTCAGCATCCTCCAGAATTGGTGAAATTGTTGAGCCTAAACTGAATTTTATCTTTTTTTTTCCTTAAAGCATACTCAGAAGCATTTTATGTGTTATTACCGTTTCCCATATTATTCCATATGTTATTGCTTAGTCATATTCTGTATATACAAGCATATATTTTAAATAGTTGCTTAATATATCAAATGAACAGGGTTTATTTAGCCATTATCTATTTTATTTTTAGGTGCTAAAATTGTCTCAATTTTTGGCCTTTAGAAATAAAGCTGCAATTACTATGTTTATGCAGCAGTTGTACATATTATTTCCTCTATAGCATAATATCTCAAATACTTCACTGGCAATATTTCAATGAAGTAAGCCAGCCCTGGCTTCCAACCTTGTGGTCATCTTATTCACGGGACCCCTGAGAATTACTCAGGAGACCCCAGTGCCTTTGTCAAGACTGAGGCTAGTGAGTCTCCTCTATAGTCTGAGAAGCTGGACGTCTCTGCTTCTTATTTCAGGTAGGGCACATATTCCTTATTGTGGGAGCTGGACGCCTGTCAGTAATGGGAGAAAAGTCACAATGGTCATGTGACCAGAGGAGGTCTGCGAAACATAAACTTAAACCCTGATTGTACTGCTCTGTGTGAAAGCCTGAACTTGGTAAAAGAGCTGCTTTGTATCCTTTCCCTCTCTATAGGGAATTCACACAAATGTCTGGACAATCTGTTACTTAAAGCTTAAATTTCTAGACCTCAAAAAGAAAGAGAAAATACCAACTTTACTTGGAGAGAATCAGTTATTTATTGTCCTACATCTGGAGATAAATATCTAAGCCAGTTTTGTCTATTTTTCCGTGTATACTTTTAGATATAACAACAGGAGCTTTCAGCAATGTCTACCCTTAAAGAGAACCATAGGTGTTAGGCATTTTGCTTCGACGTATACTCTTACTTAATGCCCACCACAGCCTGTCCGTAAGGGTTTTTCTTACCCTACAATGAGGAAACAGGCCCAGAGAGGTTACAGCACTCACGTGGGTCTGAAACCTGCCCTCAGATCTGCCCGCCTCCAAAGCCTGAATGCATAATAGCTCACCCGCTTCACAATGATTCCGAGCCACTCGTAGGTGAAGGAACTGTTCAATATACATATCTACATTCATTCAAATATCTTTCTGAAACACACACTCTGTACAAAGGCTTTACGGATGCTTGTGGAAAATATAAAAGAGTGCAGAACATTGGTTCCTGCCTTTGGACTTAAAGTCTAGTTGGAGAGATGAGACACAAATCCAATGCGAAGTAACACAAGATTGAAATGGAAATACTCATCACCACTTGGAGTGAGCAAGGGGGGAGGTAAGTCCCACAGCCCGCAGGAGACAGACATCCCTGTGATAAGTCAAGGTGACTCCAAGGAAGAGACTTCGACACAGATTTATGCACATCGCAGGGTTAAAAGGATAAATATTGCTTGAGGACAATCCTCATTTCTTAAAGTGGGCAGGCACTACATAAATCATCTTGAAAACAGATTCAGTAGTTGGATCTCTTTATTTCTGCGTGCTATGGAGTTTTGTGGCATATTAATGATACAAAATTTAATCATTTTATTCCTTGAGACTGTAGGGCAATGCTTTTGAAAGTATGGTTTATGGCCTGGTGGCAACCCAATCTCCTTGGACTTTAGCTGTGTAGTACATGCAGATTCCTGGGCCCTGTCGCAAAGTGATAGAAACAAATTTCTGGCGGTGGAGCCTGAAAAATCTGCTCCTTTGACAGGTATCCTAAGTGATATACACATTGAAGTCTGAGGACCACTGGTGTAGAGGAAGACTTGATGGATCACATTTACTGGAAGATTTATAAATTGAGCAGCTATTAGATGCATGGCATACACTCTCGTTTAGACTGTAAAACAAAGTTTATAGGGAAGAATCATAAACTCCACTTTACAGATGATGAAAGTGAAGCTCAAAGAGAATACAATCTTACCTGAAGTGACCTATCCATCTGCAGAGACAGTCAAACCAGTTCAGCCTGCTTTCAGTGTTCATACTTTTTCTACAGCACCTACTATACTGTTACCTAAACCGTACCATGGTTGCCACATGTATTAATAATAATAATAACATCTATTATTTGAGTTCCTATTATAATTTAGATCTAAACCTTTCAATATCTTCCAGTGGTGCTCTTGCCATGTACAATAACTATGATGGAGTGATATTAGTTATGTAACCTCAGATAGTCTTTCACTGGTTGGAATACAGTTTTCCTCAATTTTATGTTTTCCTGACACCTCCTGGACCCTTTCACAGCTCTAATAGGACTTCCTTTCGGTGGTATAGTTTATCCCAACACTTTTGCACCAAGTTTGGAATGTCAAACCATGAGCTAAAATCTAGGCTTCACTTCTACCAGGCATCAGACTTTTCTCCCACACAGGAATGGAGGGCTATTAACTAATTCAAGAGGAGGAGCTGGGGGTTTGGCTCAAATGGTAGAGCGCTTGCCTAGCAAGCGCAGGCTTTGAGTTCGATCCCCAGCACAAAGAAAAAAAAAAAAAGAAAAAAACTGTTTCAGAACTAATTCAAGAGGAAAATGTCAGTTGCTTGAAAAACCTTCTGCTGATCTTATGACTTCAAAAACACAGTTTAAGCAAGGAAGCCTCTCTTGGGAAGAGAGAGAACTCACACTATTCCACATGAGCTCTTAATCTGGAATATGAATACTTAAGTTACAGATCATTTTCGGGAAGTGTTATAAGGCCCCGGGGCATACCCATGCAGATAGAAGGACAAAGGGCTGTTTTCATTAGTGAATCTACCCAGACTTGCCTCAGATCTCTCACAAGGGGCTGGTGAGAAAAGATAGTACTCTCTTTCAAGATGCAGTGACACAGCACCGTTCTTTCAAAGGACAGTTTAGTAATGTATAGCTGGAGCCAAATAGATGTTTGTAATCTTT
Source organism: Hystrix cristata (assembly GCA_004026905.1). Lineage (NCBI taxonomy): Eukaryota > Metazoa > Chordata > Mammalia > Rodentia > Hystricidae > Hystrix > Hystrix cristata. The sequence goes on from PVJO010023818.1 coordinate 11,924, forward strand.
TGCCTCCAGAGAATTTATTGCTAGGAAATTAAAGATGAAAACAAAGCTACAGGAACAACAACAAAAAATGTTTATAGCAGCATTGTTTGTAATAATGAAAAACCTGAAGCAAGCTAAATGCCCAAGGATAGAGTGGGTAACAGTGGCTTAACAATATAAAGGAATATTATGCTGCAGTTAAAAAGAAATACAGTGAGTGTATAGAAACATTAAAAGTGGTCTTTAAATAATGTAAAATGGAAAGCATTAGAATGCAAAAGTTTGTTGAGCTAGAATTGGGTTTTGGGGTCAGACAAATCTGCGTTATTAGCTATATGAATTTAGACAAATCATTTAACCTGAGTCTCAATTTTCTCATGTGTAAAATAGGGCTAAAAATATCCATCTTTCCAGGGACATTGTAAGAATTAAAGATGATATAAGCATATGGAAAAAATTTGCATAAAGACAGTACAGAATGCTAAGAAATAATTTATAAGCTTTTATGCTAGGATATGGCATTGAAAATTTTATTTGAAATAAATTTGTTTGTATGATTTTTAAATGTAATCCTATTTTCTCCCTTTATTCCTCCACTCTTAGAAATTTCAATACTCCCCAGGTAAGAAATTTGGAAACTTGCCTAAATGAATCACTAAGCCCTATTTTGGGAAAGGTGTTACTCAGTGCTTTGAAATCAGCTTTGGGAAAATGATAGCTCCCCACCACCATGGATACATGGGAAAGGGGCTCCGCAAGAGGCCAGCAACTCCCTTCTAAGCACTTGGAGGCTCTAGTGAACTTGTTACGTGGTGGTCACTCTCTCCCCTGAAACTTGAGGGTACAGGATGTTCTCATGCCAGGCGCCTTCCATCTCCTCTTGCTTCCCAATCATGACCCCACTCCTACCAAATCACCTCCTTGCAGAGCTAGAATTATGAGAAAGGGGAATGGGATTAAATATTTTCTTACAGGTAATATAAATGGAGTATTCTATTTTTATTTGAGCATTGTGTTTGACACCTATGAATAGATATGGACTAAGCCTCTTAAAATATGTTTAAAAACAGACTTCAGAATCTTCTAGAAAGCCTCCACCAGGATACTCTTGACACAGAAAAGGGCATTGGTAGTGTTTCATCTATCTGTCTTTCTCCATCCAGGATTGGTCTAGGGACAAGAATGTGATCTGTTATAAAATTTAATTGTAGGTTGGCAAGGAAATACATCAAAAGTAGATTCCATGGAACTGTCAGGTAGTGGAGAAAGCATATAACCATTTAGACTTGGAAAAGCAATACCAGTCTACTAATCTAACTGATGGAAAATGAATCGTGGTGAAACTATGTCAGTGCTTCTTTTGAAAAGCTTTGGGTGAGTTATTCTAAAAATTTTCTGGAAAACCTTGTTCTTCTACTTGGCAGCAGAACATAGCTTCTCTTTGTTGGGGTTATACCAAATTCTCTTTAATTGATTGTTTTTCCTCCCCACGCTCTGCATACTAACAGCCGGGAATGCCACTGATAAAATATTCAGCATTGGGATACTTGATGTATAATTAAATAGGATGTGTTCAGCAGTTCAATTTTATAGACCTTTCATCTTCAAGTTGATAAACTTTCATATAGAGAATCTTGTAAGCAAAAACAAAATATTCTTGGAAATACTATCCTTGAATAAAAAATACAAAATCTCGAATGTCAAGTAGTTACTCTACATAGAAAAGGAGGTACTTCTTAAGTTTGTCTATGCCAATAGCTTTATACATAGTCATTTAATCTTGAAACCTTGTTGGATAGCTACTACTAGCTCTTATAAAGATGAAGTAACTGAGGCTTCAAAAAATAGAGTCATTTTCCTAAAATTACAAAATAAGTAAACAGCAGAGCTACGACTAGGACTTGGGTCAAAGTTTCTTTGACTCCCTTGCTTTTCCTTACATTTTTATAGGCTTTCTATCCAATACACTTTCATTTACTATGGCTCATTCAGTTCTCTCCACAATCCACTGATGTTGAGCAAAATTATAGAATTCTTTCTGTGTGAGTGTGTGTGTGTGTGTGTGTGTGTGTGTATATATGTGTGTTACTAGAGATTGAACCCAGGGGCACTACCACTGAGCTACATCCCCAGCCCTGTTACTGATTGATTGATTGATTGGTTGACTTATTTACTTATTTATTTTTGAGACAGGGTCTCACCAAGTTGCCCAGGCTGGCCTTGAATTTACAAACATCCTGCCTCGGCCTCCTGAGTAGCTGGGATTATAGGCACATGATACCATGCTGGTTTAGGATTCTTGCCTTTAACAAAAGTCATAGAGCTAGGTTGGACTCTAGGTTTACCATCATCATCATCGCCATCATCATCATCTTGGTTACTTTTGTTGCACGTCTTCTCTGTGTAGGTTCTTTGCTAAGCATTTTATATACTTCCCCGCATTTTAAACCTCGTAATAACTTCTGAAGTGGGCACTATTATTATTTCATCTGATGGAAGAGAAAACCAAGACTCAGAGAGGCCGATGACTTGCTCAAGATTACACAGTCATAAATCAGGAGCAGAACTCAGGTTTGTAATGATGATAACACAAATCGTAAAGCAGCTGCCGTTTATCGAGTGATTGTCATATATCAGATTCTGCTTGTTGCATTCTGGATCTTCTTTTTTTTTCCCCGGTGCTGGGGATTGAACTCAAGGTCTTGCGCTTGTTAGGCTAATGCTCTACCACTTGAGCTAAATCCCCCAACCCCTGCATTTTGGATCTCAGATGACTCCCCAAGACTGATGTGCTGAAGGCTTGGTCCCGAGTGCAGCGGACTTCACTGGGGCCTTTCGGAGGTGACTGGGTCAGGAGGGCTCTGACCTCAAGAATAGATTAATCCACTTACAGCCTCACTGCTTGATGGAATACCGGGAGGTGAGGGAAACTGTATGAGATGAAACCTAGTTGGAAGAAGTAGGTTACTGGGGGCATGTCTTTGAAGGGACTATTTTGTCCCCAGCTCCAGCCCCTCTCTCTCTTTGCTGCCTGGTTGACATGAGGTAAGCAGCATTGCTCTCCCATCCACCGTCTGCCATCATGTTCTGCCTCACCAATGGCCAGAAGCAATGAAGCCTGGGGACCATGGACTGAAATCTGGGAGCCCAGGAGCCAAAATAAACCTTTCCTTCTTCAAGTGAATTTCTTCAGGTATTTAGTTACATGGACAGAAAGGTACCACATAGCTCCTGAAAAAAACCAAACCAAACCAACAACAACAAAAGCCTTGGGCTGAGAGTGTGGCTCGGGGTAGAGCACTTGTCTAGAATGCATGAGGCCCTGAGTTTGATCTCCACTACTAAAAGAAGGAAAGAGAGTTGGAGATTTAGCTCAGTGGTTACAGTGCCTGCCTAGCAAGTGCAAGGCCCTGAGTTGGATCCCTAGCACCCACAAACCAAAACAACAAAAAAATTCTGGTTTAGGGTCTCTGTATACGCTGCACATGACAGGTCCTATACTTGTGCAGTAGGTAGGGGGTTACTTTCCCGGACTCCTACTGTAAGAAGCAGGTGTCTCATGTTTCCCACTGTGTATTTAGGAGTCAGGTTTCTCAGGCTGGTGACTTAGTTAATACTGTCCATCTGCTTTCTAGCTTCCACTATTTTTTTTTCCTATTGATCTCTCTCTCTCTCTCTCTCTCTCTTTCTCTCTCTCTCTCTTTAGCTACTCTCATTATTGTAACCTTATGCTAAAAAAAAAAACAACCCTTACTCTCAATTTAATGGTGATTGAGGAGGAACTAAAGTATGTTTATCTTCATTAAATGTTTAGCTCTCATCACTTTCAGGTAACACTTTTCCTATAGTAATTTAAATCCTCTCGTCTTACCATTAAAGTCCCTAATTCCCTCGTTTGTCCTTTGAATTAAATATTTGAATAAAACATGTATTTTTGCTAGAAGTTTATTGTGGTTTAAGGATTTAAGTCATTGTCATCGTCTTTGATTTTAAATGGCAAAATTTATCAGATCAAAAACCGGAGTGAGCTAGTGTGGTGACCCACAATCCCAGCACTCTAGGAGGCTGAGGCAGGAGGATCATAGGTTTGAACCCAACCTGGTTGAGTTAGAGAAGACCCTGCCTCAAAAATAAAAAGTAAAAAAGGGGCTGGGGATGTAGCTTATCAAGAAGACGCTGGGTTCACTCCCCAGTACGGTCGAGGAGGTTCAAAATGATGTTTGTAAAAGGCTATTTCCTAAAACATTGTTTGTAATACTAAAAGACTGCAAAAAACCTAAAGATCCATCAATAGAGGGCTTTATAAATAAAACAAATCCTGAAATAATGCCCTGTCTGATTACTTTCACCTATCCAAAATATGTCTTGCCTTTAAGGTAGATTGCTTTTCTAGACAACTCCAGTCTTCGTGATCTCTCATCTGATCTTTTTCTGGAAATCATTGTGTGTGGCCAATCATTTACACATTACTTTGCTACATCTCTTCTGTTTTTAAAATTAGTATAAACCATGTGGAATTAAATTTCCATTTTGTGTTTTCCTTTCTGCTTTACTGAGCCTTGGTGTGTGTGTGTGGGGAGTGGGCATACAGGAAATACAACCTTGCAAGGAGGAGAAATGCCCAGTGAAGAATATGTGCCAAGTAAGAGAGGAAGTAAATGGGAAGGAACAGCCAGTCATCACGGTTACCAAGCACAAACTCTTTTGAATTCGTGACCCTTTTTTTTTTTTTGATATGCTAAAAGCCCCAGGAGAGATATAGATGGGGTTTTGTGCCTGATGAAGAGGGGACAGAAAACGGGAAGAAGGAAAAAAGGTAGCTGGCGTCAAGTTTTGTCCACTTTGTAAATGTGTCCAGGGATCCATGACAGTCAATAGAAACCTTGAATATTGGCAGAAAAGGAGTTAAGATAATCAGAAATGGTTCAGAAGGCCACAGACCTCAGCTTCCCCTTACCAGCCCGGTCTCCTTCCTCTAAGAAACCCACTGTACTTCAGTTTATGGGTTTTACCGACTCTTTTACACACCTTCCCTTTCACATCTGGACACGGAAAGTTGGAAAAGGAGAAAGTGACCCAAATATAAGCGATTTCACTATTCCCAAGATATTTTCAGCCAATTCCCCGGTATCTGCTGGGCCGGCAAACCAAGAGCCATTTAGGGTCACCATGGAGGTATTACCGGCCTTGGTCTTGCTTCCTTCCTTTTGTTATTAAAATCCTTCGCTCTGATTTCAGCAAGGCACCATACTTCTGCCTCCCTCTCCTCAAGGGCACTCGTGTAGGGAGTAGGAACACATTTTAATTTTATTTATTCTTGTGTGTGGTACTGGAGATGGAGCCCAAGGCCTTCGCACTGAGCTACATCCTTAGCCTCTTTTAATTTTTTATAATTTTGTGACAAGGGCTCCCAAGTTCCCCAGGAGGGAATTGAACTTGCGATCCTTGCTCCTCAGCCCCCGAGAGTGCTGGTTTTACAGGCGTGCAACCACCACTACCGGTTTAGGAACATACTTTCTAAAGGAGCAGAGCGTGTAACCCCGAGAACAAGTGAGGTTTTCAGGAAAGGCGGATCGGTCGCACCCACAGGCTCGCGAGCTCGGGCTTCTGGCGCGGGTCCCCAGCCTAGACTACAAGTCCCAGGCGCCCGCGCCAGACGGGTGCCCTCCGCGATTCTTCCCGCTCGCTCCCGCAGAGTGGAGAGAAAGGTTCCGTACGCGGCGCCCTGCGCGGCGGTTTTATTTGCAAGGGCAGTGACGGAGCCTGGAAGCCCTGCGGACTGCAGGCGGGGGCGTGAGGAGGCGGAATCCACCTCCCTCAAGCACTGGGGGGCGGGCAGGAGGGGGCCGGGCCAGCGGCCGGGAGCCAGCCGCGAAGACAGCGGGCCGCGGAGATGGAGGGCGACGCGCCGCCGTGGGGCAGCGGGCCCGTGTCGGCTCCCGGCCCCGGCGGCGGCGGAACGATCCGCGAGCTGTGCCGGAGCTTCGGTCGCTACCGTCGCTACCTGGGCCGGCTGAGGCAGAACCTGCGCGAAACCCAGAAGTTCTTCCGCGACGTGAAGTGCTCCCACAACCACGGTGGTCCCTCCTCCCCGCCGGGCCGCGGCGGGCCTGAGCCCGGCCCTGCTGGCGATGTCGCCGAAGCCGGCCTGCCGGCGGGTAAGGATGGCAGGCCCGAGAGACGGGGAAATGGGAGGCAGACCGCACCCCGCGCCTGCACCACGGCCCCGGCCAGACGCGGAAAGCGGAGTCCGGCCGCGGGGCCCCGCTCCCGGGCCCGGGCCGGCGGGGTCCGAGACGCCTCGGGGCGAGGGTGCCGGAGCCTCGGCCGGGGACCGGAGGACCGGAGGGCCCAGTGCCGGAGCCAGGACCCGGGAACCAGGCCGGGTGCGGGCGGGGCCGGGGAGAGCAGGGGCCAAGCCGCCGAGTGGGAAAGTTGCTCCTAGTTGAGAGGACGGCTGTGGTCAGAGCCTCAGTGGCGGGATGGAGGTTTGGAGGAGAGCCGGTCCGCAGGGTGTCTAATTCCTCAGCCTTGGTACTGTAGTGGGATGTGTACGCGCGCCCCCGCCCCCCGCGCGTGTCTGTATAAAATGCTTCTGCACCGATTGTGAGGTAGCTCCGTGAAGCAGGGATGTACCTTAGATTGGGTTGGGAGTGGCAGAAAAATGTATCTGATGGGTGGCAGGGTATTTCCCAGAGATGTTGTTCATGGGGGAGAACTTAGAGAAGGGATCGTTTTGATCCTGAGCCCTTGAACAACTAGCTGCCCTTGTCCTCCCTGACATAGTTCTTTCTAGGATGTGCCAGAGGCCCCAAACCACCTAAAATCGTGCATGTCTTCAATATCTAACTTCTCGTTTTCTTTTAAGCCGCTGTCCGTGGAGAACTGAAGGATATAGTAACTACTGTGTGCTCATTAGAATATAGGTTGGAAGGGAGAAGGGACAACGGGACAAAGATGAAAGATGTCCATGGATTTAATTTAGTGATTTTTTTTCAGGTCGTCCCAGGAGCTTATTAAAAATGCCGTGTCTCGCCTCTGTCATGCAGATCCTGATTGAGGAGGCTGGTAGGCGGGTTCTAAGAATCTAACATGCAAAGACCTTGTGATTCTGATCCAGGTGGTCTGAAATACACTTTCCCAAACATCAGTTTAGGTGCTGACAGCAAATTTGAACTCGAGGTTGCAAATTGAATGGTTTGTTCCAAGTTTGTGTGTGGATTCCATATTCCCAAAATTGTATATTTAATATCTTAAACTCGAGACTCCAAGAGTGGTGATAAAAATGAGCTTGTAGGGTTGGGAGTCTAGCTCAAGTGGTAGAGCACTTGCCTAGCAAGCACAAGTCCCTGAGTTTGATCTCCAGCACCCCTGCCCCCCAAAACCAAGCTTGTGAGATTCTGATAGGGTCCAAAATACCATTCTGGTTAGTTGGTCTAGATACCAATTTAAAAACTGCTGTTTTACCTCAGGGAATAAATGGAATTACAGTGATGACTAGCTTTTCTGAAGTTGTGGTTTTGACATTGTCTGTCCAGAGATCTGCTGTTCTAGAAATGGCCTTCTGGAGGGAACTGATTGCTTAGGCTGCCTGAAAACAGCTGGTGAGAAGGACTAATGTGAAAAGAGAGGCTCGCAGAGTGTGTACTTTCACCCTCTCCTTAACAGTGCTTTCAGGCAACTTTTCCTGATCCAAAGTTTTTCTCAAAGCTCATTTTAAAAAGTCCTCTGTTGCTGCCTTATTTTAAACAACTGTCTTAGAATTTCTCCTACAAAAAGAAATCAGAGAATAGATTCACCTTAGAGGGGTGGCAATTTCCGAGGCATCTAGTTTGGCTTTGTCTTTATTGTTTAATAGCCAACTTGAGAAATACAAGTATACCTTTGTATTTTGCCTCATTGGCTTTTCTGGTTGACTGCATCATAAACTTATCTTTGTGTGTTTAACTCTTTTCACTCTCAGGAGTCTGTCCATCCCAGGTAAAAACCCAGGGCAGTGTAGATGAGGGGATTGGGAGCAGTTTGATCTTGTTCAATAAAATGCTTCCCTTCCTGTTAGTGGAGGGTTTTATTTTGGGGGGCAAGCATGCACTAGGGAAAATTGTTATGAATATTTTAGGGATGCCATCTTCCCAGCTATAATCATGTTAGTAGAAACAACACCTTAAAAAACAACTAACTCTTGTTCTCTCCTTTTACAGGCTATCTTTATAATGTCGTCAAAGTTATTCAGAGACCATCTCAAGTTTCTTCTGGGAATTTTGGTTTCTGATTAATAGGAACTTGGAATGTTAAGGAAAGGAACATTCAATTCTTAACAAACCTCAAGAAAGTTTTAATCACTGAAGAATGGAATTGTGCTTCTAGGTTTCGTGCAGTATAAGGTGTTTGAGCAATTGAAAATTAGGGGGTAACTGTAGATTTGAAATTATTGGACTATAAGGATGGTGACAATAGTAAGACAATTTTCTTCTTTTCTTTTTTTTTTTTTTTTTGGTGCTGAGGATCAAACACAGAGCCTTGAGCTTGCTAGGAAAGCACTCTACCACTTGAGCTAAATTCCCAACACCCCCATTTGATTTTTTGAGACAGAGTCTCATTATGTAATTAAGATTGGCCTTGAACTCAATATATAGCCCAGGTTGGACTCGAACTAGCACAATCTTCCTGCCTCAGTCTCCAGATTCCTGGGTGTGCATCACCATGCCTGGTTTCTTTATGGTAGTATTTATAGTGCCATGTAATACCAAACATTTTTGTTATTTCATTTTCAACCACGAAGTACTAGAAGGAACCCCAAAATAATACTTCTCCCTTAATTTTGATAGTTTTATATTCACTAAGGACTATGTAGAAAATACATATACATGTGATATTTTAGAATTTTAAAAAGTCATGGAATTCTAAAATGATCTTGTATGAAGAAAACTAAATTGCAAGTAAGTTTCTTTGATTCAGTTCTGCTGGCCAAATCCTTGGCCTTCTTTTCATGTACCTACAAGGGGTAAGACCACCTTGGTTTTTTTCTTTTTTTTTTAAATTTTTTTGAAACAGGGTTTCACTCTAATTCAGCCTGATCTTGAACTCATTATGCAGCCCAGGTTGGCCTTGAGCTCATGATGATCCTCCTGCTTCAACCTCCCAGATGCTGGGATTACAGGCGTGCATCACCATACCTGGCTGTTTTTTTAATTTTTTAAAATTTATTTTATATTTTTTGGTCAAAGGGTTCAGCAGTAATGAGATAAAGACTTTGAACCCTTCTGAAGAAAGGCAAGGTGGACTATTTAATAAAGTAGAAGAGGGAAGAATAGTTTTCTTGTTTTATGATACAGTAGAGTTCCCATCCTTGCAGTTTGTCATAACTATAAACCTCTCAGTTTTAAGAAATTGTGACTCCACTGTGTCTAGTTATTAGCACTCCCTTCAGTCCTGGTCCCACCCGCTGCTACCTGAGTGACTGTGGGCAAATCACAGCTGGCCTGTGCCACAGTCCTCATGTAGAGATGGGATTGTATAGTACTTGCCTGTAGGAAGGTTGGGAGCTAACACACGTATGTGTTTAAAACAGCACTTGGCGGGGCCATGTGATATTAGCTATTATGCAGTAGGCTCTGGAGTGCCTTGTGTGTGCTAGTCAGTGGGCTGTGTTCAGTGGATAAAGTCAGAGACAGTGGTTCTGGCCTAGAGCGGGTAGAGATCAGTTTTTCCCTTCTATGCTTTTCTCCTAAGAAAAAAATAATTATAATTACCATCATAGTAGTGCACCTATTTGTTTATGTTGGATGATGGATAAAAGGAACTAGGAAGGCTTGAACTTTGTCCTCTACAAATAACTCATCTACTCTAAACTTTGTACATATGCAACACATAAAGCAGGGGAAAAACAGCTATGGTGTGACTAGGTTATAGGCGTTTTATGTGAATTGTAATTGTTAGGTTTTTATAGTTCTTTGCCTTTGGTTTAGCTGACAGCTAGGTGTGACAACATTCTTCTTCCTTTTCTTGTCATACCTAATAGTAGAAACCAAGTCCCAGAATGTAAAAGGGGCAAAGCACTAGTGTACTTATTTAGAATATACATTGCCTTAGAAATTTATTTGAATAATAAAGCTTAAGTGTTAGGGTGACATTTGGGAAAGGAACAAAACATTGAGAGAGAGGAGACTCTTTACCACCTACTTGCATCCTTGTAGGACTGAGGGGTGAAGAGAAGCTGGGTTATGGGGTGAAATGGTGCTGGTGGTGGGATGGGTGTGCTTTCTGCTAATTTGCTGTGATCCATTTAGGGGAGCTGTCTGCATTTCCACATAAGCTCAGTAGAGATGGTGCTATAATTGTGGCTTTTAAATGTTCTCATTATCTTAGATTAACAAAACTTCATTTTCCCAAGTATAGCTAAGACTTTCTCTCTCTCTCTCTCTCTTTTTTTTTTTTTATCTTTTTGAGACAGGGACTCACTAAGTTGCCCAGGCTGGGCCCAAACTTTTGATCTTCCTGCCTCAGCCTCCTGAGTAGCTGGGATTACAGGCATCACTGCACCTGGCTGACTTTGTCTTTTGGAATTTCCTTCCCATACGGAAGCAGCATACAGTGGTCAAAAGCAAGCCCAAGCATTTACTTATCAACTGTGTGACTTGGGCAGGTTACTTAGCCTATTTGAGTGGTGGGTTCTTTATAAAATAGGAGTTACACATAATACCATAAACTGATTCCATCTGTATGAGACACCCCAAATCAGCACATTCTTAGAGATAGAAAGTAGACTGGTGGTTAACAGGGAGTGTGGGGAGAGGAAAGTCAGGAGTGGCTGCTAATAGGCATGGGGTTTCTTTTAGGTGGTTGAAAATGCTCTGGAATTAGTAGTGATGGTTGCACAGTTTTGTAAACAGTAAAAGCCACCAAATTGTACACATAAAATGGTTAATGATGTTTTGAGTACCAGAATGGAAGTGACAGTGCCTACTTGACAAAGCTGGGACATGTGAGGCAACATACGTGAAAGCTAAGGTATGAATATGTGAGGTTGTGTGTGTAGTTGGCGAGTACTGGAGTAGGACATTGAAACATGGGTTTAGAGAAGAATAAGAGGCAGAAAGGAGGAATGTGGGTCTGAATAATTTTGAGTTGGAGCCAGAGTAGGCCTGGGTCTGTAGGCTTTGAGTCCAATTCTGTTTCTGTGGCTCCTTGTTCTTTTCTGACCTGGCCATGAGAAAACAAAATGCACCCTGCAGCAGAGAGACTTGTTACAAATGAGTCATAACGCAGTCTCCAAAGCTTGCCACAGAACCATAATTTACTCCAGTGGGAGGCTTTATCAGGTCTGTTGAATAGAAACGTGACAGCCTGCGCAGGCCTCTTATTCCAGTTTCCACAGCTGTCACTCAAGGCATCAGGCCCCTCTTTGCTGATTAGTAACCTGGGAGGAAATGGCCTTCAGAGCACAATCGCTTTCTGCACCTTTCCCTTTTAGCCTTCCCCTTCCTGGGAAAATCTGTTTCCCAGGGCACAGGGCAGCTTGCTATTTAAAAGGGTTGTAAAATTCTGCCTGCTCTTAAAAGAAAAATTGCCTTTAAGTTTATTATCAGTTGCACTATGTTTAGTCTTAAAAGTCATTACTTATTTCAGTATGGTTCCTCAGCCTTGCAAATAGTTTTTAAAGAAAGCATGGATTTAAATAAAAATCTACTGTGGTTGTTCAACTATGTTTTGCTCTGCCAACATTTTCCTTGAATTTTTTTCCTACTTAGTTCTATATCACTAGACTGAGCAAGACCACCATCTCTAAACAAATAAATAACCAACTCAGTATCACTGATTTTCTATCTTTGTTCTTTTTTTAGGGGCCCCAGTAGTAAAAATGTAGGGGATTTTTAGTGGTACTTTGTATCAGGGCCTTGTGCATACTATGCAAGTACTCTACCACTGAGCCACATCCCTCCCAACTGTTTTTGAGGGGTTAGGAGTGGGTGTATGGCAAATTGCATGATTAAACAGCATTGGTAGGAATAAGAGTTGAGGACTGGGTATGGTGGTGCACACCTAGTAATCCCAGCACTTGGAAGGCTGAGGCAGGAGGATTGCCATGCATTTGAGCCCAGCCTGGGCTATACAGTGAGTTCAAGGCCAGCCTGGGCTACATAGCGAGACTCTGTCTCAGAAACAAAACAGAACACCAAGAATGAGAGTTGAGAGCTAGGTAGAGTGCTTGCCTAGCATTCATGAGACCCTGGAGAAAAAAGTAAAATTGAGACAATCTGCTCACTTTCTGAACAAGTAGAAGAAAATTAGCCCTATACCTCTACCCCATACCATGCCTTTTATTGGAGACAGGGTCTTGCAGTATTGCCCAGGCTGCTCTTGAATTTGTGATCCTCCAACCGCAGCCTCCTGAGTTACAGGTTACAGGAGTGTCCACTGTGCCAGCTTCGCCCTCTCCCTTTGATGAAGTAATGATAATTGTGTTGTTTGTGTGGTTCAAATGCAGAATGCGTTTATAAAGCTTTTCGTTAGAGCTTCTTTCATCTCCTGTTTTCCTTAGAGGTCATTTACAAAGAAGCCAGTAGCAAGAGTGTGGTGTGTGGCTGGGTGGTGTTGCCCTTAACACACAGTTGTAATACATAAGATGAATCTGTGCCTTCTTGTAGGAGAAAAATAGTCTCTAGGAATGATGGGTTTTGCTTTCTGCATGGCCTGGGGAATGAGTGGTATTGCTGATAACAAAAGTAGAGAGCATGTGTCCATGTGGAAGATGCAGGTTTTCTTCCTTACCTCTCAGAGGTCTGACTGGAGCCCCTTGTGAGGATGCCCAGTCTCGGGATAGGCCACTCAGAGGCTTGAAATGTGATTTACTTCTTTGCCATGGATCCTAAAGTTGACTGCGAACAGAAAACACATGTAGGCGTGATTGAGATAAGTGCCCTTTTGCTTTGAGTTGTGAAGCAGTTTGAAGTGCCCATCATATGCAGTATGTCTTCCTGTTCTTTTTATAGGCAGCATGAATGGTTTGGATCCATTCCCCAGAGCTGTGTGCATTGTGGCTGTGGGAACTTTTTGCCCACTACTCTGTTTAGACTTGGCTTTCTTATAATGTCCTTCCATTCCCTGGGGTGCTGTTCTCTGGACAGGAAGGGGGGAGGTCCAACTGGAGGATTGTTTTGCTTTTCAGTTGTCTAACGAAATGATGCATCAGAATCGCCCCAAAGAATGATGTCTTGGTTGTGTATTCATAAAAGCCTTTGATTTTTTAAAATTCAATTAAAAAAAAATAAAGTGCGTTTATCCCTCTTACTTGCATATAAAAAGTTTCAAACTTTAGCTTTATCAGATTAAGAACTTTGGTACCTTATACATGCCAGATAAGATTTCAGTTTAGTGTTTTTTACCCTTGCCAGTCCATATAATGGGGAGAGAATTTCTCAAGATTTAAAAAAAAAAAAACAAAGACCAGCCTATTTTGTTGCACGTGCCTGTAATACCAGCACTCTGGGAAGTTGAGACAGAAGGATTGCAAATTTGAGTGCAGCCTGGGCACTTAGTGAGACCCTGTCTCAAAAATAAAAAATTCAAAAAAGACTGGGTTTGTCGCTCTGTGAGCTGTCCCTTGGTTTAGTCCCCAGTACTGGAAAAAAAATTTTTTTTTTTT